>JAJPUD010003832.1:9495-116370 GCA_023553655.1 Myrmecobius fasciatus | reverse complement strand
TTTGTCTTCCTATGTCTCTGTCTCTCTTCTTTCTCTCCCTGTCTCTCTCTCCTTTCTCTTTATTTTTTTGTCTCTCTGTCTCTTTCTGCCTGTCTCTCTATCTCTATTTGTGTTTGTGTGTGTCTGTCTCTGTGTCCCTCTGCCTCTCTGTACTTTTTGTCTGTATCCGTCTCTGCCTCTGACTCTCTATGTATATGTATATATCTGTGTGTGTCTGTCTCCCTCTGAGTCATTTTTCTCTCTCTCTCTTCTTTCCCTACTTTTTTTTGTTTTGGTTTCTGCTGTCTCTTTCCTCTGCTTCTTAAGCTTCCTTCAAGACTCAGTTCAGGTAGCCCTGACTACTGCACTCATCCCAGCTTCTAGTTCCTCCCCACACACTCACTGTCAAATTATCATGTATCTGTTTTGCATATGTTCTTTCTATGTTAGTACATGTGGGGGTTGTTTCCTGATAGAATGTAAGCTCCTTGAGGGAAGGGATTGCTCAGTCTTTATTTCCATAACTTCACTACCTAGTTGAGTGCCTGACACATAGCAGATGCATAATAATTAATTGAAACTCCCTGAACCCCACTTCCCTTCTCTTGTCCAATGGAAACAAGTCTACTTGTACCCCTGTACTGCTGACCTCAGCAACCCAGTATGAGGTAAACTATTCCCTTACCTTAAGCACCAAATCAAGCCAATCAGGCCCCACGCAATTACAAGGCCCTCTGGGGCCCACCATACTTTTAGGGGGCTTAGGATATAAAGGCCTGAGCAAATAAGGCCCTACTTGTTCTTAAGCCTCCCATTTCACTTTCGGAAAGAAAGGGGAAACGAAGAAGTTCCAGTCTTCCCAGGACTCCCTCTCTGCTGAATGAGAGACACTAGGAAATATGAGGGGCCTCTGGGCCCCCGCTCCTTCCCGCTCACAAAGCCAGGCTGGATTTCCCAGATGGTCTTGAGGGACTTGCACTCACCATCCTGTGGACTGAAGGTGCTTACCCTCTCAGGCTGACCTGGGGCACAGCAGTAAATGGCGGGGGCTGCACCGGCCCCCAGAATTTGCTGAGATGAGACCTGGCCCAGGAGATGAGGTCTCAGGGCAAGTCAGTTGGACTCCAAAGCTGTTTTCAAACAGCAAGTCTTGCCTTAGCCAAGTTAAACATATTTAAAGCTCTTAATCTTTCCTCCTAAGTCAAGCCCTCCCTTTTGGACCTATTATTTTTTTGTTTTCTTCTGGATTTCTTCCAGTTTGCTGACAAATCTGCCATCCTTCATTCAAAGTGCTTTCTGAATTGCTGGCTGATACCATCTCCCAGGCTTCCTTCCTAGCCACAGCCTACCCAGATACCTTACTGTATCCCAGAGCTGACCCTGCGCCTAAGTCCACACCAACGGGATAGAAGTAGGGCGTTCTGGGAAGGAAGGGCCCCAGGATGAGCTCAAAGCTCTAGGGACCAAACCGATCAGGTTTGGAAAGTTGCCCCCACCCCTTAATCCCAACACTAGACAGAAGCCACAAGGAAACGTATGCTTTTTTGGTGGTGGTGGGGTTATATTTTGGTGTGTTTGTGTTTGCTAAAGATTCTAAAAGTTATAGAAATTGTCTCCCAGATTCTCAAAACTAGAGGGAACTTTGAGGTCATTTGGCCAGTCCATACCTGTATAGGAACTCTGTTTCTAAAATCCCCAAGAGTAGTCGATCGGCCTCTGCTTGAGTGTTCCTAGGGTGGAGGAGTCCATCACCTCCTGAATCAGTCCATCCCGTGTTTGCACAGCTCTCTTTGCCAGCAAGCTTAAATTCATTCACCTCAAGCCTAAGTCCACCTCTTTGTAGCCATTCCTCCGAGTTCTGGGCCAAGGAAAAGGGCAGATCACGCTCTTGTGTCCTCTGCCAGATCCTCAGGTATATGATGACAGCTGTCAGATCTCAGGGTCTTATCTTCTTCAGGTGAAAATGTCCAATTCCTCAAGAGATCCTCACATTCACCAAAGACTTGTCAGTCAGCCAGCCAACAAGCATTTATTAATTTTATGGTGTGGACCAGGAAACCAAAGGGGAAACCCAAGCAAATGGGGAAAAAAGTCCCAGCTTTCATAGAATTTCCACCTTTTACTCATACACACAAGCACATGCTACATACATATATGGACATATACCTATGCATAAATGCAAGCGTGTGTTCATTGATTTATATGGATAGACACAAATAATATATATGTATATATGCACATAGATGTGTATGTGTGTGTGTGTACAGGATAAACATGAGTTACATTTATTTTCACTATCTCACTGTCTGTTAAGAGAATCAGGAATAATTTCTTGTTGATGAGGAAACTTGAGTTGCAAGAGGCAGAAGTGAGGAAGAGGAGGATCACTCCCCCATGGGGAGACAGCCAAGGCAAAGGCACAAAGGTGGAGGATCAGCCCCAAATCCCATTTGGCTGAGCCTTATTGTTAGTCAGTCAATGAGCACCAAGCTCTGGGGTATTGAAAAGGCAGCTTGGGGCTGAGTAGTGAAGAGCTTCCAGAGGCCAAACTGTAAGTTTCTCTTTGATCCTAGATGTCCTAAAGAGCCGTGACTGGAGTTTATTGGGGAGGAATCGATCATTGCCAATTCCGCATTTTTGGAATCTGATTCTGGAAGCTGCATTAAGAGGGTTACAGAGGGGGCAAAGAGCAGGAGATCTGCGAAGAGGTGATGAGGTGGTGGTCATAGGAATGGAGAAAAGGTAAGGAACCTGAGAGATCTGTGCCAAAGGGGAATGAGTAGGGAAGGCTCTGCCCATTTCTTCCACGAGTGACAAAATATCCAGCACTTGTTTGGTTTCTAGTCCCAGTGCTGTTGAGTTGATCTGACCACGTACTCTTTGGTGCCTTCTCCTTCCTTCTGTTTTCTGAAGCTCTTCTGGTCCTTCAGCCAGCCTTTCTTACTCCTTCTCTTTCTCTGTTGCAGGTCTCATGTGGAAAGCCATGTAACTATCTGGTCCTCATTTACTTAATCTGTAAAATCATGGTATTGACTGAAATCCCTTCACTTCTCACTCTTGGATCTTGAATCTACACCATCTTTTATAAGACAATCCTCTACGTGCTTGAATATATTAAATATGTGTCCTTTGTGCTTCCACTCAAAGCATTTTCTTCTCCAGACTAAATATCCCCGGTTTCTTCACCAGCTTCTCACAGATCATGAAATTCAAGGGTTCTTTTTTCCATCATAGTTGCCTCCTCACTATGTTTTTTTTTTACTCATCAGAGATCTACTTAACATGGGAAGCCCAGAAATGGCCATTATATTCCACACATGTTTCAGCCAGGTGAGTAATGAGGTTAAAAAATGAATGACTTGTCTGGCTCATTTATGGATTATGAATCAAAGCAACAGAATTGAAAAAAAAATTAACCCAATTCTCAAAATTTTTTAAATTGAATTTGAAATTATTTGTGCAGCCCAAATTGGTTTTGAACTCTTATCTATGAAACTAGGTTTCAGAGATCATTCTTAGGAAATGAAATTGGATGGAAAGCTATCAGCTTTCCATGATTTAATGCCCATTCCTAGTTTTAGGCGTAGCTTGGAATATTGAGTTCTATATCACAAGTCTTCAAGCAAAGGATATAAGACCTTCTGACAAGGAAACTACAGGTGAATCTTCTGAATTTTTGACATCCTCTTCCTTCCCAGGTAGACAGAGGAATTTTTTTTTAAAGTCTTTGGGTTTATTTCTATTTTTTATAATTTGTCATTTTCTACTTGTTCTCTTGACTCCCTTCCTCCTGAACCCTCTTTTCTTTTTTTGTATGCAATCTCTCTTGTAGATTGAACCAATTCTAAAAACTTATTACCTCTTTGTAGATGACTTCCAAATCTGCATCCCCATATCTCACTTCTTCCCTGATCCTTAGTGACTCATCATACAGTACTTGATTCACGTTTCAAACAAAATACATTCAAGAAAAAACTCATCTTTTCCTTAAAAAAATCCTTCTGCTTATTTGCCTTATTTTTAAGCATTCCGCCATCTTTTCAGTCATCAAGGCCCACAGCACCAGCACCATCTTTGAACTTGTCCCCTTCCTCCATGTCTAATCAATTTCCCAGGTCTTCTTCATTCTGCCTCCTCAACTCCACTCCTATTGATTGCATTCTCTCCACTTTGTGGATACTCTGATTTAGATTTTGTCCCTTCACCACAACTACTATAACTTGTGGGTTGAATCTTTGCATCCAATCTCCCTTATCTAGAAGATCTTCTTCACACAAAAGTCAAATTGATGATCCTCAAGAAGATGTGACCACAGATCTCACATGCCTAAGAAACTTCAGTATCTCTCAATTGTTTCACTGAGAACATAGAAATGCTTTCATTTGGACTGTCCGCCCTTCTAATTTCATATCATTTCCCTTTAATCCTTCTTATCAAACCAGCTTAATGGCATTCAATCTCCAGGCTCCATGGTTTGGTACTGACTATCCCTCATGTCTAGAATGCACTCTCTCCTTATCTCTGTCTCTCAGAATCCTGAGTTTCCTTGAAAGCTCAACTCTAATTTTACGTTCCACATAAAATCTCTCCTAATTTCTTCCAGCTGCTAGCGCCTTAGACTCTCTCTCCCCAAATAACTTATATTTAGTTTTTTACATACTCACGCATATGTCCATAATTTACCCTGGAGAGAATGAAAGTTCCTTGAGAGTAAGGCAGTTTGGTGCTGTCATTGTTATATCACCAATAATTGGCCCAAGAAAGTCCTCCAATGATTGTTGAATTGCACTAACCCGAACTGAATTAAATTGATTTATTTTCCCTTTTCCTAGATGGGTGTTAATGAAACATTGCTACCTGAATTACTTACAGACTGTGATTCTCTTTTCCTTTGCCTTTGACGTCAGGTCTACAAACCTCCTCCCTTTCTCATCCTTACAACCAATAGAAGTTAACATTTGCTTGTTCAGTGACTGATGAATTAGCAGGCTAATTTTATGGCTGTCCTCCATCTTAACCATTGACATGGGTCAGGAAACCTAGAAAACCAGAGATAAACATTTACATGAAGAAGCCCTTTTTCTCTCCAGAGAGAAAAGACACTCTCAAAAGGCTTTTGTATGTTGGTCTTACGCTCTCCTTTTTATGGCAACAGAGATGAACAAGAAGAGAAAAACATTGTTCAGAAGAAGGATGGCCATTGGTATTTGAATCAAGCAGACCATGGTCTGAATCCCCCATAAATGACTAATTATGCAATTCTGGCCAAGTCATTTAACCCTTATGTGCTTCACATAATCACATGTGATGTATGTGCTAAATCAGAGATGCAAATGGCACAGAAATGTTGGCCATCTTTCCTTGCCTTCCTGTCCCTAGCTCCTTACCATTCATTCCCCAGAAAATCTACTACTCCCCCAATGTAATGGCACACCAGCTTTCCCAGTGAGCACACAGTTCATAGGGAAGTGCCAAAAAAAAAAACCCAAAACCGCCAGTGTTTATGTATGGGTCGTGAAAAATATCACAACCCTGAAAGGAGAAGCTGTTTGCCAGAGCCCCGTGTGGTCTCCCTCAGATTGCTGTGCTCTAGTTGGGATTCAATTGGGATGCCTTGCCTCTGGTCACACATCATCGTAAGGTACCTTTTGTGCCCCAGATCATGGGCGACGTGCTTCTTGTCCCCATTAGGAGCTGTCCTTATGAGTCCCATTGGAGTCAACTGATTTGGGTTATCCATATTAAAAAATATGGGATACCCAGAGCATGGAGGGAGGCAAGGCAAGATGCTGTGCCTTGACTGGTCCAGTTGGGTCCCCAGTGGGGAAATTTCTCCTCATAGGTTCCTAAAGAGGATCAGGAAGATGAGGGCAAGTGAATTGCATTTAAGTGAGGAAGGGCTATGCGCTTTGCACCGTCATTTGTCAGTGTGGAAGGAGGCAAAAACTGTTACTGTTTGTCCTTCATTTCAAAGAGAACCAATGGCATTGCAGGATAATGTCTTGATTTGCAGGTGAATTGGATTTAAGTGAGGCAGACTTGTGCCAAGTCATCGGTCTCACTTTCTCTTCCAGTTATCAAAGTCCAGTGGAGAGACTGAAGTTGGCAATGCCTTGGGATGCAGCGGATGTCCAATGTGTGACCAGGCTATAAGTGCTTCACTGCTCTAGCCGCCTTCGAGGCCATTGGAGACAATTGTTCTCATCCTCCCATTCTGCTAGGGAAGTCTTCACATACAAGGGGTATATATTTATTTGACTCACCAACAGGTTTTGGTTACCCTCAGCCTGGTTTTGTCATCTGCCATGATGGCAGGTTATAGCCACTGCACCTGCGACAGTTTCTTGGAGCCTCATATTTGAATCAGATGGAGGTAAATGAGGAGCCTTGAAAAGGGCTTGGCAAGACCTCCTATCAGAGATGCTGATCCTTCCTGAACATCCCATACATTCTTTTTTTTGGCTGAGGCAACTGGGGTTAAGTGACTTGCCCAAGGTCACACAGCTAGGAAGTGTTAAGTGTCTGAGACGAGATTTGAACTCAGGTCCTCCTGACTTCAGGGCTGGTACTCTATCCACTGTGACACTTAGCTGCCCCTATCCCATACATTCTTGACAAAAGTACTGACATGGAGGTAGGAGGAGTCAAAGTTCAAATACCCCTGCTTCCCCATCCCCACCTATGAAACCACAGGCAAATCACATTACTTTTCTCAGCTTCAGTTTCTCTTTTCAGAAACAGCAAAATCCTATGGAAAAAAAAGGAAAATGTGGAATAAATGTACTATTCAGCTTTCTTAGACTTCTGTTGAGTACATTTAAAGTAAATAATAATAATAATAATAATAATTTCATATTTCTTTATAGCATGATTTTTTCAGGCCTGGCCTAATTTCTATCAAAGCACAGTTTTGTAGGCCTTCACTACTCTTCTCCAAGGATCTCTCCCTCATTTTTCCAATGCTTTCATGAAGAATATGAATCCTTTGGACTTGATCCTGCTTCTCTCCTATATTCCACCTTCTTCTCCATCAAGTTTCTCGCTATTGATATAGAGAGATTCCTTCACACTTCAGATTATATCTTCTCACTTCTTAAGCCAGTGGGAACCATATGCTGTCTGGCAACCTGGAGATACCAAATTTCAGGTTTCCCAATATTCTAAGAAATCCCTGTGTGATCTTGGGAAAGGGTCTTCTTTCTTCTGTGCCTCAGTTCCCTTTTCTGAAAAATGAGAACAAGTTTCTCGATTGACAAGAATATTCAAAAAGAAGATCCTATGGATTTTGTTCCTATGTTGCTGAAGCTACAAGGGCCAGATAGTTGTCAGATAGTAAAAGTCAGGTTAGTTTAAAAGCCTTTCTTTTACTCTAGTAAAACCATCAGACAGAAAAAAAAAAAACAAAAAACAAAAAAGAGATTGGTTGAGTCTTACTACAGACCCGACCACCATAAATAAAATGACCATTCCCTTTCTCCATTTCTTCTTCTCCATCACACGCCAAGGCTGGACCAAAATAAGAACCATGACTTGAGGAGATAGATGTTCCCAAACAAGAATTCTCATTTTTAGTCTTCAAAATTATTTTAAGTCCATATTTTAAGATTAATGGAAGATTTTGTGTGGTTTGGTGATGCAAGCAAAAGTTGGGCCTAAAGAACAATATGTTTGAGATGGCTCTGTAGGCAGTGATTACATTCACTACAGTTATGTTGTTCTGCAAAAAAAAAAAATTAAAAGGGGTATTGGATGACCTTGATATCAGAACCAAAGAGCCTTTGAGTCTTTGGAATTCTCTCATGTGGAAGAAGGATTATTAACCAATGAACAAGCAAGGAATTCAGAATTATTTTTTCCTATTTGGCTCAGAGAGCAGAACAAATTCACATGAGGGGAGTGTACAAATGGAAAACTTTATGTCCAGTGTCAGGAAATTCATAACAAAAAATTTAAACATCAGAATTGTACTGGGCTACTTCTTGATGATCCCTTCATGGATCTCTCTGTTTCCTTTTCGCCTCCATTTCTAGTGCCTTTCCTAGCTCGGAAATCACTTCTACTTATTTCGCTGATATTTTCTCTATGCTTCTATGTATCCACATTGGATTTCCTAATAGATAGTAAGCTCTTGGAGGGCACAGATAGTTTATCTTTTTTCTCTTCCATTCATCCCTGGGATGGGAGTTGACATGGAGTAAACAATCAATTTGCACTTGTTGCTTGATAGATTATTAGGGAGGCTTTTGTGTTTTCTCCATTTGGAAGTCATTGAGGAAAGGCTGGATGACCCTTTTCAGGAAAGCTGAAGAAAGGAGCCTTGCTCAAGTATAGGTTGAACTAACTGGTGGGCTTATATCACTTCCACTTTCGTGATGCTGAGTCCATTCCTGTAAAGTTTTAGCGAGGTATTAGACTCTGGCATCAGTTGGAGGTGGGAAGGACCTGATCCCTCATGAAGAGCAATGATTTTCGTTGAGGAGGTAAAAAATGGGGATATTTTAAAAAATGAATTGGGTTGATTGAGTGATAATTAGTCTTTGCCTCCATACCATATGAGGTTAAACCTCCCAGAGCAAAGCTGCCAGTACCTTAAATGTCCCTCTCCCCAGGAAGGATATGAGAGGAAAGGGAGAAGAGTTGTATAGGACAGGGAAATATGGAGAGTTTATGATCTGCACCCTTAGAGGGACTTCCTATATAGAGGAGAGCATTTTGAAGTATCAAATACTTTTCAGAAAAAATCAATTGCATGGCAAAGATGATGCCCTCCATCAGAAAGGGCCTTCTCCATTCCCCTCTCCATTAAAACCACCTAACTTAAAGCCTCTCAATTGCATGGCTGGAAATTATTTTGGTCCTCAAGATGTCTGTTTGCTATATGAGAAAAAAAGATGTTTACAGATATTAAAAGCATTTAGATGTTATGGATTCTAATAACTCTGATTTTCTGAATCCAGACTCATTTTCTGGCTTTGGATAGTGTTTCCTACAGGAAAACTTTGGAATTTTTTGTAGAATAAAAGACTTCTGGAGAAAAAAATAATAACTTACATAAGAAACATCATGCAGATGACTAAATGAGGGGTAAATGAATCCAGAACATACGTTTTCCATCATATTTACATTCTCAGGAGCTGAAGAGTTAATAAGAATAGTTTTGCAAGGAAATATGACTTGACTTTTAGGAAATCCCAAAGGTGGAAATGTTTTCCCTAGATGAAGATGTGACCACATTATCTCTTCTAATTTAGAAATTAGACACAATTTACACACAAATGTAATCTAAGACATAATACTTCATACTGACACCAAAGGACAAAATACAATCAAATAGAGAATGCCCAAAGAGATTCCTTAGAGAAAATGGTAATCTCCAAAGATCCTGTGAATTAGTCCTTGAAAGGAGATTCAGAGTACATATGTCTCATTGGTCTGGAATCTTGATTCATCTAAGTCTCACTCTCTCAACACTATGGAATCTGAGGACATTGTCCTCCAGAAGGAATCAATTAAATCCCTCAAGCCTTTAGAAGCACCTAATATGTGCAAGATACTGTCTAAGACCTGAGGATCATGGGCAAAAATGAAGCAGGCGCTGTTCAGATTTTCCCATTGTTGTTGCTGATGTACAACAGATGCTTTCTGGTCTAGGAAATATAAAGAAATCAGAAGAGGATGAGAAAGAACCTTATTAACTAGTGGGCATCGCAAGAGACTTCGCAGATATAGGCTGTGGATTTTGTATTGTCAAAGGAAGATGAATTCTGAGCAGAAGAGATGAGGAGCAAATGCATTGTAAGGATAGAAGCAAAGTCTACAATTATATGGAAATGGGAGATACGATAATGAGATCAAAGAACAAGCATACAAATCTGCAGTGTGTGTAACTTTAGAGTTGGTCCAATAATGTATGTGTGTGTGGAACAGGAGGAGAAAACAGGTTGAATTGTCTTTGGGAAACTATCTAAAACTTTTTATTACCCATTGCTTCCTCAGAAATAAAGTTCCATCTTTTTAAAAGGATTATTTTTGGGGAGGCTAATGGATGCTCTTTGATTGTATATCATTGTCTCTGTTTAAGGTCTCCCAGCAGGCAATGGGAAGATGCATGTAAGATAGGTTATATGGAAGGCACATGTAGGTTGTAACAACAAACACCTCTTCTTTTACGTGGGAAATCAGAAAAGAAATCCTAATTTTTAGGTATTCTGTGGAATGAGTCCCCACTGTCATGGGTGAGTTTAGTAGTTAGCCAAATGATATTTTGATTCCAAACAAAAAGTATTTAATCAAACAAAGTAGTGAATAAAGTGAGAAGAAAATGATTCCTCCCTGCCTCCATAGACTACTTTCTCTACAGTTTACTCTACCACAAGGGGGAAGCACATATATAGACTGTGTGTTTAATCTTCATGAGACACACACAAAAATTAACAAAGTGTAAAAGAACATGACAGGAACACACATATATATAGATGGTATACATTTGTGGGATAACTGTATTCAGATATCATGTGTGTTCAAGGAAACCCACAAGCTGTTGAGGACCTGCAAATGTTTCCTGGGGATGTCCTACTTCATGACAATGATTTTTTACTTGCCAAATTCTGAGCCCTGTCCTTAATCCCTGTTCTTTCTGAGCTCTCTGTGAGATAAGGCTGTTGGCTATTTCTTTCATTCTGGGTACTCCCTTCTCTCTGAAATTTCATGACACTTTCCTCCCTCCATTATCATTCTACTTGTGTGACCACATTTCCTCTTTGCTGGATCATTATCCATGTTTGTTGTCATTCAATCATTGTTTATTCATGTCCAACTCTTTGTAACTTCTTTTGGGATCTTCTTGGCCAAGAAACTTGAATAGATTTACATTTTCTTCTCCAGCCCATTTTGCAGATCAGGAAACAGGGTTAAGTGACTTTCCCAGAGTCCCTCAGGGGCCAGATTTGCACTCAAGGAGAGGAGTCTTCCTGATTGCAGACCCAGCACTCCATTCACCATGTCATCTAGATGCCTTCATCCATACCATGCTCTTTAATGCAGATGTACCCCAAATTTCTGTCTTAAGTCCTTTTCTCTTCTCTTTCTATACTGTCATGGTGAAATAAATAGCTACCATTGGTTCAATTATCATCTCTCTCTTTACACACAACTTCCAGATCTATATAGCCAGTTCCAGACAGTCTTCTGTGCTCAGCTGAGTCATCTATTGTTTATTGCAATAAACCAGAATGTCCTCTACTCCTCTCAAAATCAACATTTCAAAAAGAAACTTCATTATCTTTTCTCCCAAAGTAACCTTTCCCCCAAATGTTTCTGTTTCCATCAATGACACTTCCAGCCTTCTAGCCACCCAGATTCACAATCCTAATTACTCCTCCTTCTTCACCTTCCATATCCATTCAGTCACCAAGTAATGGGAATTCTTCCACAGGATCTCAAGCATCTGTTGCCTTTTCTCTCCTCGTACTATATCTAGCCTTGTTCAGGCTCTCATCACCTCTCACCTAGACTATTTCAATAACCCCCTAAGTGATCTTCCTGCTTCAGGTCTCTCCCCTCCTCAATTCCTTCTCCATACAGCTGCCAAAGTGATTTTCCTAAAGCACAGGTCTGACCAGACCACTCCTAAGCACAATATACTACAGTTCTTTCCTGTTGCTTCTAGAATCAAATACAAACATCTGTTTGGTATTTAAAGTCTTTCGTGGCTTGGCTCCAACTTCCATTTCCAAACTAATTATACATGACTCGCCTTCACACACTCTCTGGTCCAAGCTGGCCTTCTTTCTGTTCACCACATACAGCATTCCATCTCTGGGCCTTTGCCTTCCTCTCCCCACCCTAGCCTCTCCAGGAAAGAACTTACACCCTCATTTTCTCTCTTGAAATCTTATTATACTCTCAAGTTAAAATTAAATCTCATCTTTCCAATAAAGACTTTCTTGATCCGTCCGCCATATTTAGGGCCTCCTCCAAATTACGTTGTTCATCGAACTGTAAATGTGAAGAATATTTCTCCAATAGAATCCAATAGACCCAAAGATGGCCATGGTGGATCTCCCAGTACAATGGGGGGCTCTCTAATGGGGGCCATGGACTGTTTGGTTCATGCCATTGTATCCCAGAGCCTTGCACAGCGTCTGGTCTAAATAATCCCTGGGCCCTGTTATCAGCTGACTGAATAATATTATACCTACTGCTATTCCATTGCAGTCTAACTTTCCCAACTGCCACAAGGATCCTATAACCTATGTCTTTGTAGCCTTCAGAGTGTCCAGTAGAATGTGTCACAGCAGTGACTGGTTGAAGGCATCTGGTGACAAAGTGGATAGAGAGTTGGGTCTTGAGTATGGAAGATCTAAGTTTAAATCTTGCCTCAATTATTTGCTGTGTGATCTCAGCAAGTCATTTTGCCTCTGCTTATTTCAGTTTCCTCAACTGTAAAACCAAACAAATAAAACAAACAAACAAACAAAATCACGGGGATAATAAATAACATCTCTCTCAGGATTGTTGTGAGGATCAAATAAGATGATATTTGTAAAAGGTGCTTAATGCAATGCCTGGTACATAATAGTTTCTGTTTAATTGCTAATTATCATCTTCTTCCTTCCCTAGGGTTGGTTGATTAATAGGCAAATATTTATTTCACAATCCAAACCATTTAAATTTTAAAATGATTTTATTCAGTTAAGTAATTAGGTACCACTAAAAGAAGCCTGATGCCAAATATTGAGTAAAAATCGTCTCAGAATGGGCATCTGATCCTTAAGGAGATGAACGTGCCCTCTTGGGAAAACCAGAGGATGGGCTTTTTGTTTGTTATTTTTTGAGGAAGGCATTGCTGCTGACTGATTGCTGGAGTGAATCATTGAGAAAGGATTTTTCTGTTGGGTTTCCATACCTATCTTTCATAGGTTTTTTAGTGCTCCCATTCTCTATGATTGCCATGATTTTGTCTCTAGGCTCCTGAATAACATTCAACTTTGGGGAGAACTTCCCTAAATAGACAAGGCTATTTTCCCATGGGCCTCTGGGGAAGGAAGCATCTTGTTTTGAAAGCTTATTTTATGTAATGGAATACTATTGTGCGATTGTAAATGACAAACAGGCAGATTTCAGAAAAAAAAAAAAAAAACTTGGTAAGATGAATTGATGCAGAGTGAATTGAGCAGAACCAGGAAATCATCGTACACAGTATCAGCAATATTACCTGATGATAGACTATGAATGACTTAGCTCTTCTCAGTAACACAATGATCCAAGAGAAATAGAAAGGATTCATAAAGGAAAATACTATCCATATTCAGAGAAAGAAGCAATGGATTCTAAATGCAGATGGAAGCATTTTTTTTTACTTGCTTTATTCTTTTTTGTGGTTTTTATCTTCTCTACGTGTTTCCTTTTTCACAACTCTGACTAATAAGGAAATATATATTACATTTTAACACATGTATAATCTATATCAAATTGCCTGGCATTTTTGGAATAGAAGAGAGAAGGGAGGGAGAACAATTTGGAACACAGAATATTGTAAAAATGAATGCTATAAATTGCCTTGACATGTAATGGAGGAAAATAAAATACAATAAAGAACAAAATAAAAAACTTATTCTAAATGGGATCTGGATATTTCTGGCGCTGGGTGGGTAGAATTGAAGTAAATCCAATTTAAAATGAATTCCATCAGCAAGCCAAAAGAGAGGTAATAGGATATTGTGAGTGGATTTTTCTCTCAACTAATGGAAGTCACAGTGAGAAGGTATGGATGAGGCATCAAAATACATAAGAAAGCATCTCTTCTGGATAGTTACAGTTGGGGTGAGGATGACTGGGAAAGGATTTCTGAAAGAACAAGGTTGACATCAGATCATGCTTCTGACAGGATGCATCTCAAAGGAAATACCTCTTAGCTCTAGGGAGTAGAGTCCACTTCTCCCCTTGGTGGAGAAGAGGTATTTTTACTCTTGAGATCTTTCTGGCCAACATAGAACAACTGCAGCGAAATCATTGGCTAAAAAGAATAACATAGTCAGGGATCCTCTTCAGGACCCTGGGAGCCAGAAAATGGAATCAGCATTCAGTCCAGATTCTGACATAGGCAGGGTTTGTGTTTTTATTTTCCTTTGCCTCTAGATTTCAATGGTCCATGGAGAAGTTCCACATCTCTCTAATCCCCCCTCTTCTCTCCACTCATAAACTTCCCCCACCTCCTTAAGACAAAAGTGTCTCTACCCCTTTGTTCGAGAAGGCAAAGTTCACCTGCAGACCTGTCCATTGTCCCAGAGAGAAATACTCTTTGGGTTTGGAGACCTAGAGGCAAATCAAGAAAAGGAAGAAGAGTAGACAGGGGATGGGGGCATTACAGGGAGGCTTCCATTGGATCAAGTCTACCAAAAATATCTATATCAGTCACCAGTCACCTCATCTCTAACCCCTGGGATAATTATGTTTTTCTATTGAAGAAAATGTTTTTTTTGAAATATCCCACAGTCATCTGTATCTAGGATATTGTTGTCTAGCTGCCAGCTGCCCCAGTGCAGTGAAAGTCCATTGAGCATGAATGGCTCCCACACTCTTGGGAAGTGCAGCGATGGCTCAGTGTGATCTTGGCCCACTGACATTCATTTTAATTATCTCAGAATGGAAGCACATCTCATTTCCCAACTGATGACATGATCTTGCTGTGGATATAAGACATAAAAGAAAGAATTATAAACAAAAGATGAGGACACCAGGAAGGCCGTGGTCATTTTTCAGAGAACATTTCATGTCCCACTCCTGACCATTTTCACTGTTTCATGTTAGGGGGAGTCTGAGAGAAGGGAAGGGAAGGGAGCTTTGATGGAGTCCTTTCCATTCCAGTTAGTTTTAATTAAAGGAAAAAAGGAGGGAGCCAGGAGGGAAACAGTCTGGTTTCGATCAGAGTTGGAGCCTTGGTTTCTCAAACACCCCACAGATTGTCGCCATTTGACATTTCCAACTTTCTTCTGTTTGTTGGTAAAAAGTGCAGTTCAGTTTTCAAAATGAACTTACCCCATGCATCTGGACACTTGGATATTTGGGAAAGTCTCTCCTCATGTCAGTCAACACTCAGTCAACAGGAATTTTTCAAGATCTTACTATAAGCCAGGCCCTGTGCTAAGTGCTAAGTAGGTGGATGCAGTGTAAGGTTCGAGGTGACAAAGCTTAATATAGAGCATGAAACTAGATTATAGTACAGCAATCTGTGGGACAAGGAATGAGATTTAGGGATTATGTTTTCCTAACAATGGGGTTTAGAATAGAATCATTCATTCCAATGGGCTTTCCTATTATTGGGAAAATTTCTAGACGCTTAAGTTACATCTGTTTGGCAGAATAAACGTAGTCTTATTCCCTGGAGAGCTCAGATTTCATCCAGACTATGGACCCCTATATGGAGTATAGCCCTAGGATAAGAAGGACCACTTATGGAAAGTGGAACAGAAATAGATCGGATAGAGGCTTCCTGAGGTTTCTTACAGTTCTGTGATTCTGTGATATAGAGGAAGTAGTATGTTCCATATAAGGGATGTATGTCCCATTTAATAGTAGAGTCAAGTTAGTTTCCCAATATTTAGAGCTACTCAAGATCAGAATGAGATGGCTCAAGAGGCTTAGTGGAGATCTTGAAGCAGATGCTGAACAACCATTTGTTAGGATATTATACATATAGAGCGAGCCAGATGGCTATTGAGGTGGGTCCCTGTCAACTCTTAAACACTGTTATTCTGCGTTTCTGATCTCATCAGAATTGCCTTCAGAACACCCATCTTAGCATATTCTCCAGCTCATTGGTTGGTTTTTGGCTTATTCTGAATTAAAGAACTTTTTCTTTGTATTTTCTGATATTGCTTTTTTTACATCACTTTCTCCCCCCCCAATATCCCTTCCCCAACTCCTCCCCAAAAGTCATCCCATACATTATATTTTTAAAGACAAAAAAGGATAAAGAAAAATGATCAAAACACTGAAAAATTCTGAAAATTTGTGCTGTGTTCAACACTGCTAGACCTCTCGTTTCTGCAAAGAGTTAGTATGGGTATGTTTTCTCATATTTCTTCTTCCAGTTCCAGCTGTAACTCATCATTTTGCAGCATTCAATTTTTATTCATATGTAGTTGTTATTGTTTTTCCAATTACATTCTTGTAGTAATTATCTATTTTATTTTCTTGGCTTTCCTTCCTTCATTCAGCATCAGCTAATGTAGATCTTTTCAGGCTTCTTGGTATTCATCACATTTATCATTTCTTTTTCTTTTTTCTTTTTCTTTTCTTTTTTTTTCCCTGAGGCAGTTGGGGTTAAGTGACTTACCCAGGGTCACACAGCTAGGGAGTGTCTGAGGCCAGATTTCAATTCAGGACTTCTTGACCAGGCTGTGCCACCTAGCTGCCCCAACATTCATCATTTCTTACAAGACAGTAATAGCCACTGCCTTTATGTACCATCATTTGTTGAACCATTCATCAACAGAGAAATTGAATTAATTCTGAGCTATCACAAAAAGCATGACTAAAAAAATTTAAGTAAATGAGGACTTTCTTCTTAGAACCTTCTCTTTAGGGTAGAAAGCTCAATATTGACATCTTGGGTACATAGGGTATGGACATTTTAGTAACTTTATTTATATGATTATGAATAGCTTTCCAAAAATGGTTGTACTAATAATTTACAATGCAGCAAAGTGCCTGTTTTCCCATAATCTCTCCAACATAGATATGTTTGGGGGTCAACTTTGCCAATTTGCAGAGCTTACAATGAATCTTTTGAATTGTTTTGACTTGTATTTCTCTAATAATTAGTGATAGAGAACATATGATTCTTAATAATTTGCAATTATCTGGAATATTTTATATACTTTGACCCATTATCTAATGTGGAATGATTTCATCCATATATCTGTATCTATATGTATGTTTATATGTATGTATGTGTTGTTTATATACCTAGAAAACCAAACCATAATCAAGAAATTCAATACAAAATTTTTGTTGTTGTTTTTCCATTCATTCACTGTGTTTCTAATTCTAACTTTATTCATTACATTTATGAAAGTTTTTTTTTTTCAATTTCAGGTAAGTATTTAGTTTTTGTTGCTATATACACCCTTGTGAGTCCATAGGAACTCCACTCTGTGCTAGCAACCCTCTCTTGATTCTTCAATCATGAGAAGGGAGGGTTCCACAATTGCATATGGGCATATGGTCTATCCATCTGCTTTCTGTCCCTATTCTTCCTTGGTTATCCATCTTTAGTGAATTCTTTAGATCACTGCTTCATAATTGCTAAATTGCTGGAACCTCTTTCCTCTCACTATGGGATTTTCTCTGCTGTTTTTTGGTACACCCAATGTTCTGATTTTTCTCAGTAATGGTATTCTAAAATTCACTGTCTCCAAACTTTCTTGTTTCCAGATGACATTATGCTAATTGTAGCAATCCCCAGATTACGGGAGAATTGTCTAAATCATATTTGAGACATTAATGAATTTGGCTTGGCCATTCATGGAGGAAAAAGTAAGTGGATGAAGATTCCTCTTTGTCAGATTAAGACCTGAGGTGAGATAGAAAATGTCTAGAGCTTCATTAGCAGTCCATGTGTTGTGGACAGATATTGTTGATAAGTACTAGGCTGGGGCCAGAATTGAACAGGAGGTGAAAAGAGAATTCAATTCACTTTGGAGAATCATATAAGCTTTATTTTTTATTTTATTTTATTTTTGCTGAGGCAATTGGGGTTGAGTGACTTGCCCAGGGTTGCACAGCTAGAAATTAGTAAGTGCCTGAGGCCAGATTTGAACTCAGGTCCTCCTGACTTTAGGCTGGTGCCACCTAGCTGCCCCAATCATATAAGCTTTTGATGAATCCTAATCCCCTACCAAACTGAACCCAAACTCCAGCACTTTCACCCTGACATTGGTCAGGTAATTCTGCATGGATTGCACCTTATGGATGCGGTATATTACAGGGCATCCTGGTTCTGATAATGTGGACTTGATTTCAACATTGCTCATCATGGCCCTTTGCATTTCCCCAATCTGAAGGCCCTTTGCCCTTCCCCACTCTGAAGACTCTTTGCATCCCCCCATTCAGAAGGACTCCTCCACATTTTCCTCCATATTCACCTCCATGCAACAGGGAGGGAACACCTTCCTCGAGAATTCTGGGCACTTTTTGAATGAATAATTGCTCTCCATTGCTAATCCATCAACTTTGCCAAATGTTTATGTGGGACTGGAGTATGGGTTTCCAGGTAGGATCAGCACCTGTGAGCCGAGGGTTACTCATCTAGCTTTGTCGAGCACTTGATTTATCCAACTTTCACTGATGGCTCCATAAAGCTGTATCATGGTGGCCGAAACCTAGCAAATTGATGACAGATGAGTTAAACCGGTTTGAGGGTAACTGAAGGGTTTGAAACTTGCCAGTGAGTTAAGACAATGTCTACCCCAAGCATGTAAAAATCTTTCCTGCCAGCATGGGAAGATGAGAACATTCTGTTCCAATGGTCGAGAAGGAAGCTGAAGCAGGTTCTGTGGAGTGCTTAGAACTTGCTCAGACACCAAAGGTGCTAGGGTCACCTACTACATCCTGCGCCATTGCCAGTCATCCTGATTTTTGTCTTGCCACTGGATTTCTATGACTGGAAGAGAGAATTAGCTGATCACATTGTGCAGCTCCTTCCCTTAAACTCAGTTTACCCAAATCCCTGCACGATCATTTGTCCTCTGAAACAAAAGGCAGTTATACATGTACCTGGATACACATGAAACACATTCTATCTCTGTGTCGCACTTAATATCAATATCTGGTGCTGGGAAAACCTAATGTTGCAAGGAGCAGCGCGATACAAGGGAATACGCAAGGGAGTAGAGGGTCCTAATTGAAACATTGAAATGAGATTATTTCAAAATGAAGTTGGTTGGGGCCATTTGCCTTAATACTCTGAGCACAGGCGAAACTAGGTATCTTATGCTAGTTAGCTGTGCGACCTGGGAAAGTTAGTATCCTTTTCAGGTTTCCTCAGTTTCCATATCTAAAAAAAGGAAAGGTGGGACCATTTAGATCAGAAACATCAAACACAATACCCAGAGTGCATACTACTCAATCCTCCCAAGTAGCTCTCAAACCAAACTAAAGATGTAATTGAGAAATATTGAACAAAATAAATAAAAATATAATAAAATATGGATAGTATTACATCTTCAAACAAAGTCATTGTGGGGCCTACAGGGATCCTTGTATATAGTGGACCCCTTTTCTATTTGATTTTCACACCACTTAATTAGATGTCTGCTTATATTCCTTTCTACTCAAACTCCTCTGCCCTCCAGGAGAGCTTAGTGGGGCCACTTGTGAAGGATGGTGCAGAACTGGCTCAGGGAATGGGGAGTAGGCTGGACTGAAGGTCCCCTTCGAGGTCTCAGATTCTGAATCTGTGAGTCCATGAGTGGTTAAAAAATATAGCAACAACAATTGAGTAGTGTGCCAGAATGGCAGCAGAGATTCATCATCCTCAGACCTGCAGCTGAGGTCTTTCTTCAATTAAATGTAAAAATCCATTTGGTGTTTCTAATCCTATTCTATTTATTCACTCTGTGACAGTGTCACACAGTCCACTGAAGGCTAGACTTGCCAGCAGCCTGAGCCCCACTGGAAAGCAGAGCCCTTGTCCTGGAGGTCCCAGAGCCTCTCTCACTACAGCACATTACCAGTTACAAATGAAGGGCAAAGATTATTGAATATCCTATTTGACCCATAAGGAAAGTGAAGCTGGGAGAAGTGAAATAAGTATTTCTAATTACCCATCTGATAGCAGAAGTGACGTCCAAACTTAGGGGCTATGATTCCACAGCTGGAGTCCTATTCCCAAGAGCATCCTGTCTCTCTGTGTATCTAGAATCTTAGGATTTTAAGCAGGGATTGATCATCTTCTGACTTACTCCTATGTGTATATGTGTATGTAGATATGCATGCATATGGACTTATCCATTTATCTGTATAAATATACATAAAAATATCTGTTGGAGAAGACAAGGTCTAAAATTGTGTGACATCTAATTTTTCAATAATAATATTGATTATTAATAATAGTTATTAGCATTGATGATTATCTATAATCTTTACAGTAATAATAGACCTTAGAGTAATGACTACTATTTATGTAGTGGCTCACATGGGTCAGGCATTGTGCTAAGTGCTTTGTTATTTCATTTGATCCTTACAACAACCTGGGGAAGTAAGTGTTATTGTTGTTCTCATTTTACAGATGAAGAAACTGAGGCAAAGAGAGAATAATTAACCTGTCAGGGTCACACAGGCTGGATTGGACTTTATATCTTTCTGATTCCAGAGCCAGATTTGGAGGAAAGAATGAATTCTATTTGGGGCATATTGAATTGGACCTGCTCTAGAATTAGAAATTAATTAATTAGAAATGTACACAAGACAATTAGTGATCTATACTTCTTAGATGGAATTTCCATCTTCATCTTCCAGAGGGTTCGAAAGGCCCAAAAGCCTATATTGATTTAATATTTGCCAGCTCCCCCCTGAGCTCCCCAACTTTCCACCCTTAATGAGTCTAAAGGACTCCCTCTGCTGCCATAGGCCCTGCAGAACAATTACTCAAGCACCCTTTAAAAAATTCTACCTCAGCTGTACAGTTGAGTGATTGAAAGCCAGGGGGATGTTGGGGTGACTTTACATGCTCTTCCTCCCCCACACATTTTTGAGCCTGCCCTGACTTCCCAGTTCCACATTGCATAGGTGGAGACATGCTCCACCAGGAGATTAAGCCCTGATTCATTCCTTCTCCACATCAGCAAGCCCCCCATTGATTCCCCATCTTTTCAATCCCACTGCTAAATGAGTTGGTTGTGTCAGCTTCATTTGCTTGTTTATTTTTGCCTAAAACCAGCTTTCTCATCTCTAATAAGAAGACCTGGTTCCAGGCCCACAGGCAATTTTTTTTTAATTTTAGCACCAGCCCAGTTCTGAGTAAAGATGATGTTTTGAAACTTCAAGTCACTCCCCTTCTGCAGAATGGCTACTCTGCTTCAGGTGCAAATGGGTCCTGCTAATTAACAACCTGCTGGGTTCCAGGGGAAGCAGTGACTAAGAATAGCCCCAGTGCAAGTGGCCTGTGAAGGTGACTAGACTAGACTTGAGGGGGCCGAGAGACCTCCCACCTCTGCTAGGTCTTGAGTGGAAATCACAAAGTTCAGAATTCAGATCTGTTTATAAAAAAAAAAAAAAACAAAAAACAAAAAACAAAAAACAAAGACAACCTTCCAGTTCTAAAAGGAATTAGTTTTAAAGTCCTATTAAAAAAAACTCATAAGCTTTCTTAAACATCAAATAAGTCTTTCAACATGAGTTTCTGATGAGTTACTGTAATTTCAAATCAACCAGAAACAGACAGATGAAATTTCCCTTAAAAATGCTCAGGGGAGAGAAAACTAAGAGAAAAAGAAAACCTTGGCAGGAAGGCCCAAGGGGCTTGCCAGAGTGTGGGCACAGAAGAACATAGGAAGTGGTACATGGTTCATCTCAAGATGGTGTGCCCTTGTGCTGGGTGGGGGAAAGGAGACACAAGATCTGTGGTTATTGATGAATACCTAAAGAGAGGCCCAAGGAAAGTGGTGGAGGAAATATCAAGAGAAGAAGAAATAGCTATAGAATCACATCCCAAGAAGAGGACAATCCACAGTGGAGAAACTCGACATTTTGCAGAGAAGGAAAAGAAATAATCTGAGTTGTTTTGATTATGTAGAAGAGCTCCTCCTTTCTTTCATAGTTTGGGAGATGATCTCAAGAGAGACTAATAGCCAAGAGATTGATTTTAAGAAGAAGGATCACCTAAAAGGTAGATGGGAAAATCTTAAATGCCTCCTTCCTGCCAATCTAAAAAGTCCAATCTACTTGGCCAACATTTAAGCCCTCCCACTGTCTGATGCTGCTCAATGTTTCTGGCTTCCTGTCAAGGTCCCTGTCTCTATGAGTTCGGGGCTCCAGCCAAATTGGATCGACATGTGTTGGTGTACATCGTACCCCTTCTGGGCTGTGTGCATTTTCTCATTCTGTTTTAGATGCTGAAAATGTCCCTGTCCTTCTGTTTTTTTAAAGGTGAAGTTTCATTCAGTTCAATCTTTTTCAGTTATGTCTGATTCTGTTTTCTTGGCAAAGATTCTAAATAGGTCTATGCTTTCCTTCTCCAGCTCATTTTACACTTGAGGAAACTGAGGCAAACAGGGTTAAGTCGACTTGCCCAGGATCACATTACTAGTAAGTGTCTGAAGCTGTATTTGAACTCAAGAAGATCAGTGTTCCTGAGGCCAGGCCCAATACTCCATTCATTGTGTCACCCGGCTACCCTAACATTTATTAAGCATGTCCTATATGCCAGGCACTGTGCTAAGTGCTATGGGTACAAAGAAAGGTCAGACTTGATCACCTCTAAGATACTTGCCTTCTCCAGATCTAAGAACTTACCTTTATATAATTATTGTTCACCCTCCCCATACACATCATTTGAACTCATCAGGAATCTGCTTCTATATCATATCTCCTTAGCACATCAAGGGGTGAACTAGCAAAAATGTCGAATTAATCTATGCTTTTCAAACCCTTGGGAGGATGCTAATTTCATCTAGAAGATATAGAATCTTAATTGTGGCTTGATTATGTAAATTTAAAATTTGTTAAACACTTTACATCCGATCAGGCCACATGTCTTAGAAAACCACAAATTATTCTAAACCATTATTGATCAGAGAAATGCAAATTAAGACAACTCCAAGATACCACTCTACACCTCTCAGATTGGCTAAAATGACAGGAAAAGATAATGATGAATATTGGAGGGGATGTGGGAAAACTGGGACAATGATACATTGTTGGTGGAATTGTGAATGGATCCAACCATTCTAGAGAACAGTTTGGAACTATGCCCAAAAGGTTATCAAACTGTGTATACTCTTTTTGTATCTACTAGGATTATATCCCAAAGAGATCTTAAAGGAGGGAAAGGGACTCCCATGTGCAAAAAGATTTGTGACAGCCCTTTTTGTAGTGGCAAGAAACTGGAAACTGAGTGGATACTCACCAGTTGGAGAATGGCAGAATAAGTGATGGTATATGAATGTTTTGAAATATTATTGTTCTGTAAGAAATGACCAGCAGGATAATTTCAGAGATGCCTGGAGAGACTTAAAGGAACTGATGCTGAGTGAAATGAGCAGAACCAGCAGATCATTGTACAGAGCAACAAGACTACATGATGATCAGTTCTGATGGACATGGCTTTCTTCAACAATGAGATGATTCAGACCAGCTCCAATGGTCTTGGAGAGAGTCATCTATACTCAGAGAGAGAACTGTGGGAACTGAGGGTGGTTTACAACATAGCATTCTAACTCTTTGTGGCTGTTTGCTTGCATTTTATTTTCTTCATCATTTTTTTCTGGTTTCATCTGATTTTTATTGTACAGCAAGATAATTGTTTAAATATGTATGCATATATTGAATTTAACATATATTTCTACCATATTTAACATATATTGGACTACTTGACATCTAGGGGAGAGGGGTGGGAGAAAGAGGGGAAAACTGGAACACAAGGTTTTGCAAAGGCTAATGTTGCAGAATTATCCATGCATATGTTTTGAAAAATAAAAAGCTTTAAGAAAAAAAAAAAGAAAACCACAAATTAGTATTATCTCTCTTCTATTTTTATTTATTTTGTTAATTGTTCTCCTACAATTTTGTTTGATTCTGACTTTTTTGTGGTGTTTGAAACTCCTATATTACATAATTTCGTTCTTTAGTCCTTCCAACAACAATATTGTGAGATGGCTTCCAGAAATAGCATTTTAAACTTTTTCTTTATTATTTTCTCCATTTTAGACAAGTGAATTGTCATCTCCCATAGCTCACAGATCATATTTCTCCTAGATATCATTGATGTGATTTGAACTCCAGACTTCATTCTAAGTCCAGCAAAAATATACATTACATTGTCAAGTATTTTAACATAATTAACATGTAGTGAACTTCCTGCCATCTAGGGGAGGGATGGGGACTGGGGGGGGGAATTTGTAAATATAAAAAAAAAATATCCACTACACAATTTATATAGATTTTTTGAAAGGGTCTCAGAATAGTTGCTTCTGCAGGCAGAATGTGGGGGTCATTCTTTGGTGAGTCCTGCAGAGTCAGAGACAGGGTTAAGCCCAGGATCACATTGCTAGTAAGTGTCTGAAGCTGTATTTGAACTCAAGAAGATGAGAGTTCCAGAGTCCAGGCCCAACACTCCAACCATTGTTTCACCTAGTTACCCTAACATTTAGTAAGCACTTTGTATGTGCTTAATTTAGGTTAGCAAGTTGGGGAGCTCAGTTTTCCATCCCATAACCTCTTCACCTTAGCCATTCTTAGCATTTCCATATTAATATGCCTTTCCCCCCTTCAACCACGCCTAGCAGCAGAGTTTAGACACAGGAAATGAAGATAAGACATTATTAATTGAATGTGGAAAAGTTAAGAACACTCATCTCTCTTGGTGAATTAGATCTGTTCAGCACACAAGAGAGAATTCATTTGTCCATAATATAAATGTAGTCAATGTGCGTTACTGGATTTTTTTAAGAGGCCAGAATTCATTATCATTTATCTTGTGCTTTCATGATCTTACCATAACCCAGAATAGTTATGGAAGATAAAAACATGATCTGAGGGACTTAGCACTTGCATGGTGGAGAACTGATATGGTATTCGGGGTTCACATTGGAGAAATGCATGATGTTTGTGGCTGTTGTTGTTCTGGAGGAAGGTGTAGATCTTTCCAAAAATGTCCAGCTGCATGAAAATGTGTTGTGATGTTCATTACCTATTTAGAAATTTATTAAATTTCAGAATGGGAGGGGGTCACTTAATCTAACTCTCCTTCATTACCTATTCCATTTTGCAGAATTCCCACTACAGCAGACTCAGAAGCTCCTTGGAGGTGCTCTGGTCAGTCTTTGATTGAAATCATCCAGTGGGGAATCCCTGCTGCAGACCAGTCCAATATGAAAAAGTTTTCATGGTCAGGAAGTTTTCCCATTATCAAATGGGAATTGTCTCTTCCCTCTCCTTTACCTTTTTCTTTCTCCTCTCTCTTCCATCTAGCAGAACAAGGTGAATCCCTCTCCTATATGAGAGACCTTCTAGTCAGGAAAAATACTTGGTTTCCCTCCAAGTCAAACTTTTCCAGACAAAACATTTTGTATTCCTTCCACCAGTCTTCCATGGCACAAACTTAAACCCTTCTATTCTGTTGACCATCCATTAACTGAACTCAATCACTGAATATAATAATATAGTCTGTGGGTAGTTACTTGGAACAATGCATAGAGCACTTAGTCTGTAGTCAGGATCTGAGTTCAAATTCAACCTCAGACTCTTATTAGCAATGTGCCACTGAACAAGTCATTTAACCTTATTTGCCTTAGTTTTCTCATCTGTAAAATAAGTTGGAGAAGAAAATGACCAACAACTCCAGTATCCTTTCCAAGAAATCTAGATGGGGTCAGGAACAGTCAGACATGATTCAGAAATAACTGAACAACAATAACAATATCATCTGACCGAGTGCAGTGGGACTAGTAGTCAGCCAGTCAATTAAGTAGCTTTTATTGTGCTTTTTATGTGCCAAGCCCAATACTAAGTGCTGCTGGGAAGACAAATATAAGTAGAAAGAAAGACAATCCCTATCCTCCATTCTAACAGGAAAGATAGAAAACAATATATAAAGGGAAATCGAAAAAAGAGGGAGGGACTACAAAGTTACCCAACAAGGGGGCCTAGTAGAAGTTCTCAATGTGTCTTGGAGAAGAATAAGACATGGATAATCTTAATTACTTCTTTGAATGGAATTTCCAATGAGGTGAGTGGCCAAGGAGGTTACTTGTGACGTGTGAAGTCAAGAATTGGAGTAAGGCTTCATGATGAAAAGCTGGGGCAAGGTAAGGCTTCAGATGGTAGAAAAAGTCAATGTAAAATCCAAGCTGGAAAGCATTGAGCCTCTCCTTTTGTCTAAATGGATGTTTCTCTTTTTGAATCAAAAAGTAATTTTACCTTTCCCCATTGTCATATCACACTGCAGATTCACATAAACACAAGCTATTTGACTTTTTTCCAGAAAAAAAAATCTATTTAGCTATTTCTTTCTTTTGACCCATTGTGAAATTGATTTTGAGTCCAAATTAGAATATAGAAATACAATTAAAAATATAATGCTCATCATTGTTCTAGCTTGAATCCTGATTTGGCCATCTTATGTGTTAGCTCTATTTCACTCATTGTTACATGATCCATATGTCTTATAAGAATGCTACTTAGGACTTTTTCCATGTTACTAATTTTTTTTTATTTTTTTTTATAAATTTTATTTTTTTAAATTTTATTTGCATAACATATGTGTGGGTAATTCTTCAACAATAACCCCTACATAGCTTTCCGTTACAAATTTTTCCCCCAACTCCCCACCCCTCCCCTAGATGGCAGGATATCCACTACATGTTAATTATGTTAAAATATTTCCACGTTACTAATTAAAAAATTAAATGGCAATATCAGAAGCATGAATCCCTAGCGCAATCTCTTTGATATCTCCTTCCAAATTATCATCAAACACATAAGGACATCTCTTTAGATAGGATCATCTAACTCATTCTGAATGCACATATTCATTTTCAAACTGAAGAGTTTGGAATTCATGGTTGGCTCTGCCCCAACAGAACATTAGATTAGAGGTCCAAAGATAGGAGTTCATATTCTAGTTCTACCACTTCATATGTAACCCAAGTTTCTTCAAAATAGGCCTAATAAATCTTACTGCTCATTTCATAGAATAGTTATCTGTTATCAAATTAGGTCATGTATAGGAAAGGACATGGCAAAGTATAAAGCATAAGACAGGATCATAGGATTTGGAGATGAAAGCCATCTTTTAGAGAATCTGATTCAACTTCCCCTTGTCCCAGAAGGAAAAGTCATGTCCCTGAAAGGAGCAGGGGATTCCTTGAAGGAATAAAGCAAGTGCTGCCCAGGATTAGACTTGGAACCTCAAAATCACAGCATCAGGTTGGGAAGAAATGCGGATGACTCTTTAATCCAGTCAGCACCCAAATAAGAATTCATTCTCCTTCATAGTCATCCATGACCATAGTCATCCAGCCTTTATGTGAAGACTTGGAGAGAGCCAATTCTACCTTTGCATAAACCTACCTTTTAGGAAGTGTCCCTCCCTCCTGAGTTTGAATCAAAACCTGTTTTTATGCTAGCTATATCCTGGCATGCCCACTAATCTTAGTTCTATCCTTATGGGGACAAGTGTAGTAACCCTAATCCTGGGCCACATGATGATCTTTCAAAGACTTGAAGACAAGTATGACATCAATTTTCAATTTTTTTCTTCTCCAGACAAACGTCCCCGGTTCCTTTTGCTAAGTCTTGTGGGAATCTTTCCTAGTTTTCTTGAAATCCAACTCATGATTCGCTTCTGGAAAGACACCAATGAGCCTGGCATATTCTCAGCCATGACATGAAGAACTGAGACCCTTGAGATGTGGTCTGAGAAGCCCACATCTCCTTTATCCTGGCAATTGGCCCTCTCTTAAGTGAGCTGAAGGTCTCGGGACTTAGTGTGCATTGTGTTTAGGTAGGGATTCCATTTGGATTTGCAGTCTATTTATCCCCTCCAGATCTGTTTGGATGAACAGTGCCCGCCCGGCCTGGGTGCTTATAAACAGAGTGTGCTGAGTGTAGACCCAGTGTGCAATCTTAAATGCTCCCTGAAGGCAGGGAAGGGAGCGATGGGCAAGCCCCCTCAGGATGTGCCGCTGATCCAGCCCACGCTCTGGTCAGGTCTTAGCGTGTGAAGAGTATTTATTTTAACCCAAGTGTGAGACCTTATAATTATCTCTATTAAATTACATCTTCCACAATTTGGCTCATTGTTATAAACTATCAGGATGTGTTTGCATTTTGATTCCTTTATTCAACTAGCAAAACAAGAAGTATTTATTAAGCATCTACTATGTACCAAGCTCTGTGCTAGGGACTGGAGCTGAAAGTACCAGAAAATGAAGTGATCTCTATTCCCCCAGAGATTATATTGTAATGAAAAAAAAAATGCAGAGAATAAAACAAATAATTTCAAAGTGGCAAAATATGTGATCGTTTGAGAAAAGGGGCCCTAGAAGGTGCAGGATCGGGAAAAGTTTTATTCAAAGGCAATAGGCGAGTTGTGTCTTGAAAGAAAAGAGGGATTCTATGAGGGAGAGATTCCAGGTATAGGGGATACTCAGTACAACGGGAAGAAGATGGAAAAGTAAGTGATGCTTACAAAGAACAGAGAGAAAACCACTTTGGTTGGCTCTCTGAGTGGGATGAGATAGGGCAACAGGGGGAGAATAATCCCCACAAGCCTAAAAAGATAAATTAAGGCCAAATTAGGAAAGTTTTTAAAAGCTAGAAAGAAAAATAGCATTTTTTTCTTTTAAATTTTATTGTAGGAACCATAGGGAACCATAAGAATTTAGTGAGACGGGATTTTGTTCTGTATAATCCTCTATCTCATGTTTTGGGGAAATGGTTTATATGCTACATTTTAATATAATGTGTTAATTACAAGATTTAAGCTACTAGTGCAAAAGAAATAAAGACAATGGGACTTTCCTCTAGAGATCTGCCAAGTGGGCATGACTGTATTAAAAGTGACATTTGGGGTCCAATAATTAAACCAGTTCCTAAATCTAACAAGCCAAGTCTTCTTTTTAGCCCATATTCACTTCTTATTATTCACTCAGATCCAACTCTGTATGAGGTTTTCTTGGAAAAGATATTGAAAGAACTTTCCATTTCCTTCTCCAGTGGATTATAGCAAACAGAGATTAAATGAGTTGCCTCGAGTCACATAGTGAGTGTCTCAGACTGGATTTTAATTCAGGACTTCGTGACTTCAGGCCCAGCACTCTATAAGTTGAGCCACCTAGCTGCCATCTTATCCTAAATGTGAATTTGTAAAAATATTCCATTAGAACTGTATTTCCCCCCAAAAAATGTGATATGTAGTCAAAAAATGATGAGTATCTGGTATGACAGAAATTTTATACGAGGTTGCCCAATACTTATTTTGGTTCTATTTTATTGACAGAAGAAAATGATCTTTTCATTAGAAATAATGAATTGAAAAGAAGAAAAATCATAAGAAGCTGATACTAAACAGACTTTAAGAGCTAGAGAGCCCCTAGCTGGCCTGGTTGAATACAAGTCACCAGCACCAGATGACTTGTATCTACTGACAATGAAAAAAAATTAGGGAGCATGTGATTGTGAAGCTGCTCTCAATAGTGTTTAAAAGATGATGGACAAGAAGAGAAGTACTATGGAATTGAAGAAGGAAAATATTAACTTTTTTCTCAAAAGAGGAGAGAGAATAAAGTCAAAAAATACAGACCATTGGGGTTGACCTGGATAAGTCATTTTCCAATTCCTGGAAAATTCTAAAACTATTTAGATTTATCCTCCACATAGCCCATATTTGCATGTAGTTGTTTGCATTGATTTCTCCCCGTAGAATCTCGACCTCATTAGAATTATTTTGAGGACAGGGACCATCTTTTCTTTCTTTGTATTCCCAGCACTTAGTACAATGATTGACATGTTGAGCACTTAATAAATGCTTGTTGACTTGACTTGGTTAATGAAAATCTTGTAAAGGAAGTGGTGAACAACACAAAGAAACTTCAAGCCTTTATGAGGAACAGGTTATTCCAGACTAATTTTATTTCCTTTTCTGGCAAGTTTACTAAAAGGGTGTTTTAAAGGAAAGATGCACATTTCATTTACTAAGATTTCAGATGAGTGCTTGATTAACATTCTTATGTGATTCATTTTTAATGTTTTACTTATTTTCTTTTTAATTTATGGAATTATGAGATCAAACAATTCCTATAACATAGTATAATAAAAAAGAGGATTGCACATGAAACTACAAATTTATTTTGTACAACTCTCTATTCTTTTTAAATCTATTGTAAAATTATCATGTCAATTTCTTTTTTTTTCTTCCTCCCTTCCTGCTCTAGAGATGACTAACATTAGACACAAATAATGCTATTTTATATAACTGGTTTATGTAACTGGTACCAGTTATGAAAAAAGAGAGAGAGACTAGATATTAGTGCATTTAGGAGGCTTTGGAAATACTTGAATGAATGAGCATGTGCATGCATGGAGAAAAAATTCAGAGTTGTCACTAATTGTTTTATTTCCCCTTGATAAAAGGTGCTAGTCAAGTACCCTTGAGATCTGTTCTTAGCCCCATGCTGTTTAATGTTTAATCCATGGATTGGATAGATAAAGACAGCATGCTTATTATGTTTTCAGGTGATCAAAATCTGGGAGACATAGCTTCCACACTGCAGGAGAATTAGGTTTCAAAATGTCCTTGATGGGTTCGAGCATTGGCTGAATCGAATTAAATGAAGTTAAATATGTAAAATGTTATATGTTGGTTAAAAGGAAAAATATGATTTCACAGATTTATCTTACTATGTCAGATAATACATAGCAAATTAGGTATCAGTTTGTATTTTTAAAAATCCCTTGGGTTTTGTAGTGGGCTGAAAGCTCAATATTAATAATCTGTTTGCTACATATGGTATGACCAAAAAGCTTCTGTGATCTTGAGCTGCATTAAGAGAGACATAGCTTCCAGGAATAAAGAATTGATAGGAGTCTCTCAGAGCCCTGGTCAGACTATATCATTGGTATGATGTTCCATCCTGATTATCATAGTTAGAATAAAATTTAGAAGCTGGAGCAGATTCAGAGAACAACCAGTGTAGTCAAGAGAGTTAAGTCCATGTTACATGAGAATCAATGGAAGTAGGAATGTTTATCTTGGAGAAGAAAAACCTTGGGAGTAATATGATAGTTGATTCCAAATTGTTAAAAGACTTTCATAGAAAATCCAGAATTGACTCCTTCTGTTTGATCCCACAGGGCAGAATTAGGAGTAATTAATAGAAATTGCAAAGAGGCAGATTTAGACTTGCTAACATGGGGAAGACCCAGTGACCCTTGTAACAATGAAGCTCTTTGAGAGAAGGGGCTGCCTCAAGAGTTCAGTGAAATAAATCATCACTTTTGAAAGTCTTACTATGGGCTGGGCACTGGATTATGTGCCAGGGATGCAGACTCCCTAATGCAAGCTCTTCCAAAGAGGAATGGGCTCCCTCTAGAGGGAATGGGTTGACCCTCACCCAGAGTCTTTAAGAAAGGCCAGAGGAACATTTTTCAGGCATGGGGCAGTGAACTTTTAATTCTCTATTAGACTAGATAGCTGAAAAAGTCCTTTTAGGCTCTGTGATGTGGAGTTTCTATGATAAACTTCATAAGTTTCTTGGACTAAGGATATGATGGACATGCTATCCTCTTCTCTGGTTGAACACACCTGGGGAATTGCAGTCAATTTAGCAGAAATTTGAGAAAGCACATTGACAAATTGTCGTTCAGAGGAAAGCCATGAAAGTAGTGAAGAGCCTTGAGTTTATGCCAATTAAGGGTTGATAGAAAAAATGGAAGTGTTTTCCCCACAGAGGATGAGAAGTAGAAGATATGGATAACATGGGGGCTATTTTCAAGTAGTTGTTGGGCTGCCACATAGAAGAGGAAATGGAATTGTTTTGCTTGGGTCCAGAAGGCAGGATGAAGAATAATGGACAGGAAAGTTTAGACTGGATGTCAGAAAGAACCTGATAACATGAGAGCTGTCCAGCACAAAATGGACTGTCTCATAAGGCAGTGGGTTCTATCTTCTTGGAAGTCTTACAGGAAAGGTTGGAAGGATATTTGTTGAATATGTTTTAGGGGATTTTTTTTAATCTACTGGCCATATTAGATGCCCCTGAGGTATTCTCTATTCATGAGATTTGTATGTATCCCCTAAAAAAGCCCCTAAGTCCTTCATGTCCTGAAATGCTTCCTTCCCTCCACATCTGCAGGTTACATGAGTAACAATGTCCAAAGCCATTCAAAAGGATGACTTAATTGAGGATGTGCAGACTCAAATTTACATGGCCAATAATGGAAGTTTCAAACATACTTGATTCTATTATTATTATTATATTATTATTGAAACATAAGCACAGAAAAAAATAAGTCAATCATGGATGCAAGGTAACTACAAATTAATCTAGGACAATGGAAGGGAAGACAAACACCTGGAGACATTGGGAAAGTTACCAGAGAAAAAGTGGTCCAGTTAGAAGTCTATTCCAAGTGAGAGATAATTAATGATGTACTTGGTGGGAGACATGTCTGTCAAGGAAAGAGGGCAGATGCAAGATGGAGAGGAAGAAGGAAGAATTCTCCAATGACTACTTAGAGTAAGGGGAATGAAAGTAATGTATTGAGAATTCTTCGAAGACAAGACCAGAATGACTGAATAAGTGGTTCTCTCTTCAATAGCAATAACAAAAAGGAATTAATTCATCAAGAAGTACTTTTTTAAGGGAAAAGTAATAAGTTTGATTTTGGATGCATTACTTTTAACATGTTCATGTCTCATGGCACAGGGTGACAAATCCATCAGAACGTTGGAAACATGGAACTGCAATTCAGAAAAAAAGTTTAATGCTGATTGTATAGATCTGAGAGTGGCAGGCCTAAAGATGATAATCGAACTCATGGGAAATGTTGTGATAACCAGAAGAAAGCATGCAGATATCAGCGAAGAGGACCCAGGGCAAGACCACCTTTCTGTGTGTGGACTCCCCTCTGAGAGCATATGCATTTTCTCTGACTACAAACAGCCTGTGGCCTAAGCTCTTGTGCTCCAGACTCTTTAGATTATGCCATTAACTCAGCAAGAATAGTGTAAAAAGCCTATCTCAAACCATGCGTGCAAACCACAAGGAAATATTTTCTTTTGGATGGCCACAGAGCTGTACTAAGTGATCAATTAGTAATGAACATTGATTAAGAATCTACTGTGTGCTAAGAATTGTGGAAAGTGCTAGAGATACAAAGACAAAGATGAAGTATTGGATTGTACTGGGGAAGAAAATAAGTGCTTTAATAACAATCTAAAATAAGAAGCTTTAGAGGCCAACAGAAGCCTCTGTTACTGGAAAGGGGTCACCTGAAAACCTCCAACTCATATTGGACTTCAGTAGAGTTGGGAAGGCTCCAAGAGATGCTAAGAAAGAGGGGAAAGGGGGGATATGGTCCAGGCAGATAGGATAATTAGAAAAAGGTATTGCTGGGTGAGTTAGTGTTGTGTGAGAAATACCAAGCAATGTAGTTTGGCTTGACCTTATAATATGGGAAAGGGAGAAATGTGTAAGGAGTTGCCTTCTTCAGAAACAAGCAATATTCACTCAATGCCATTGATTATTTTTCCAGCCTGGCAGCCACATTTAACCATAGTGCAATATCCCCAATTGGATTTTCTGTATCTGCTCTATCCAAGTGAGAGCACATTCACTCACAATTCAAGGGACTCCTGAGATGTATACCATCCACTAGCACTCTCTTGTTCACAGCTTGGCCCAGGTCCAGCACCCCACTCTCATAGAACCACAGCTTCAGAGTTAAACAGGTCCTCAGAGAATACCTAGACAAGTTACACCAACAATAATCTCCTTTGCAACATGCCTGAAAAGTAGTTAGTCATCCAACCTTTTCTTAAGGATCTCAAGTTGGAGAGTATCCACTACCTCCAAGGCAGTATCTTCCACTGGTGGATAGATCTGATTGTAAGGAAATTCTTCCTTCTAACAAGCCTACATTTGCCACATTGTAATTTCCACCCATTATTCCTACTTCTTCCCTCTGGGGCCAAACAGAACTAATTTAATCTTTTTTTGTTTTGGATATCAGCCCATCAAAGACTTAAAAATAATTCTCTCTACCTCTGAACCAAATGATGGTAGTAAAGGAGATGGAGAGCTAAACCAGAAGTAATTCTGTTCTGTGTCTTGAAGACATCATTTTCCAGTTTCATGTCCCATACTGGATCAAGCAAGAGTAAGAAGCCACTGGTTTCCAAAAAGAGAATTTAATTTATAGAGAAATAATACCAAACCATAGAAGAGGAGTCAAAGGAAATGAACCCATCCTTTCATGATCGAGCAACACATATTCATGGCATTCAAACTCAGAGAGGAATGTTAATTATTGATTTCCAATCCTATACTTGTGCCATCAAAGGAAATATTGCTTGAAATCATGTCAACACTAAAGAGACAATTAGACTTATAAAAAAGTTAGCTATCCCATCTAAAGATTAGATAAGTTCAGGTCTCATATCCTTGGGAGGGGCAAAGATAGCACTGACATGTAAAAAAAATTAGATGTTACATTTTTCAGATTTTAAATCAGTGTGGTTTTGCCTCTAATATTTGGCAAAAATCGATGAGGGAACAATGTCAAACAAATGAAGCATTTCCATAGAACGACTAAGATGATTAAGGGTCTTGAATTCAAGTCGTATGAGGATTTTTTGAGGAATCATGGATTTATATAGATAATGCTTGTTTAGATAGATAGATAGATAGATAGATAGATAATTGTTTAAATATATGTGTGTAGAAAAAGAGAGCTCTTTCCCTCCCCAGAGAGCCATCAATTGCAAAAAAGATTTTTTAAATATTGTCAGCAAAACTAGCCAGTAAGGCAACCAAATCTGAAAATATATGCAATGTTTCACACTCATACTTCCCTATCTCTTCAAGGAGTGAAAGGAGATACTTTTTCTTCACTCTTCTTTAGGGTCAAGCTTGATTTTAAAAATAAAATTAGACAGAGTTCAGGGTTGTTTTTCTTTTTTTTTGCTCTTTTAATTATTAAGTAGAGATAATTATATATACATATATATAGTATTTCATAAATAGTATTTTTCCAATAGTTCTCAGCATTAATTTTTATAATATTTTGAATTCCATTTTTTTCTTCCTCCCTGGATCTTTTGTTCTTTCAGATAAATTTTGTCATTATGTTTTCTAGTTCTATAAAATAATTTTGCTAGTTTGATTGGTATGGTACTGAATAAATGAATTAATTTATGTAAAATTGTCATTTTTATATTAACTTGGCTTACCAAATGAGCAATTGATATATTCTCCAGTTGTTTAAATCTGACTTTATTTGTGTAATAAGAACAGCAGATTCCCAAATATCTGATGTTGCCTACACTTATTTTAAATGAAATATCTCTTATTGCTAAGCTTTGTTTGGTAATATATACAAATGCTGATGACTCATGTGGATTTATTTTGTGTTCTGCAATTTTCCTAAAGTTGTTAATTATTTCAAATATTTTAGTTGGTTCTCTAGAATTTTCTAAGTATACTATCATGTTATCTGCAAAAAGTGATAATTTTATTTCCTCGTTGCCTAGTCTAAATCCTTCAATTTCTTTTTCTTCTCTGATTGCTAAAGTTAACATTTCTAATACATTATTGAATATAGTGGTATCAACAGGCATCCTTGTTTCACCTCTGATCTTACTGGCAAGGTGTCTAACATCCCCATCACAAATAATGATTGTGGATGGTTTTAGATTGATATTACTTATCATATTAAGGAAAATTTCATTTATTTTGATATTCTAGTGTTTTTAATAGAAATAGGTGCTATATTTTGTCAAAAAGCTTTTTCTGTATCTATTGAAATAATGTGATTTCTGTTTTTATTATTAATATGGCTAATTATCTTAATAGGTTTCTATTTTGAATACCTGATTATAAATCCTACCTGATCATAATATATTGCTCTGGTAATAAATTGCAGTAATCTCTTTGCCAATATTACATTTAAATATTTTTGCATCATTTATTTAACATATCATTTAAACATATTTTTTTTTCTTTCTTGTTTATCTTTTCCTGCTTCTCTTGAGTCAAACTGGATTAGTTGATCAAATTTTCTTTTCCACTCTGGTCTTTTCATCAGGACAGTTTGAAAGTCCCCTATTTCATTAAATATCCATCTTTACCTCCAAAAGATTATCTTCTCTTTTGCTGGGTTGTTGATTCTTGGTTGTAATACAAGCTCTTTTGCCTTCTGAAATATCATATTTCAAGCCCTCCAAAACTGTAATGATGAAGTTGCTAAGTCCTGTGTAATCCTGACTGTGCCTCCTTGATATTTGCATTGTATCTTTCTAGTTGCTTGCAGTATTTTCCCATCAATGTGATAGTGCTAGAATTTGACTACAATGTTCCTTGGAGTTTTCATTTGGGGGTCTATTTCAGGACCAGTGAATTCTTTCAGTGACTATTGTACCTTCTGGTTCTAGGATATCAGGATAGTGTTTTTTGATTATTTCTTGATAGTTATTATTGGGGATTTTTTTTTAAATCATGACTTTTGTGTAGTTCAATAATTATTAAATTATCTCTTCTAGATCTATTTTCCAGATCAGCTTTTTTTTCAGGAAGTTTTTTTTTTCATTCTTTTGATTTTGTTTATCTGATTTTTGATGTTTCATGGAATCATTAGCTTTTATTTGCCCTTTTTAAATTTTTTTTTAACTTTTAAGAAATTGTTTTCTTTCAGTTTTCCATTTCCTTTTCCACTTGGACAATTCTACCTTTTTATATTTTTTATTTCAAATTTAAATAGAAAATGAGAAAAGACAAAAAAGCATTCCCATGCACACAGCAGATTCTAAGAAAGGATTCAATATAAAACAATAAATTTCCATTTCAAGAAAACCTACATAACAAATATTATACATTGTTTTCAAAGATGCTCAACTTTTTTTTTGTTTCCTTATTGGTTTGTTTTTGTTCTCTGCTGTCACTTTTTACTTTATCCTTTCCCTCCTTTCCCCATCACTCTAAAGAAGGCTACAATTAACCTTATAAGTGTGTGGATGTATATTTACACACACACACACATGTATATATACATATATACACATATATAAACACATATGAAGATATGCAATCATTAACATGTACATATCTTTGTCTCTCTGTCTCTATCTCTTGATGTATAAATATATAAAAAGAGAGATAAATAGATATACAAATCTATGTGTATATGTAATTTTTTACTTTGTCCCTCTCTAGATAGATAGATGAGGAGAGAGACAGAGACAGAGAATGATAGAGACAGAGAGAGAGAAATGTAGATAGAGCTAGAGATAGGTAGATATAGAGGTAGATATGTATATGTGACCATATTCTACTCATTTCCTACTATTAGCTGTTTTTCTGAAGTTGGATACATCTTTCTTCATAAGTCCGATTCTTTAGATGTTTTTATAAACCAACCAGCTTGTCATTTCCTACACCACAACTACATTCCAACCCAATCACATTTTTTTCTGAGACATTGATTATGAAACCTCCCTTTCCCCACCCCCAATTCTCTGCATTCCTTCTTGGCTTAAACAGTTTTATTTATACAAGAAAATTTTAATTTAAAATTATTGAAATTATCCTTGTCCTAACCCTAGAATATAGTTTAAAGCCTGATACTGATGAATCTCCTTCTTTTGTACTTTGTTCTCTTGAATTCTTTGAAGTTCCTGATTTTTTGTTCTTTCAAATGAACTTTTGTTATTTCTTCTTTCTAACACAGTAAAATGTAAAATGTTTTAGTAAATTAATTGCTATGATATTGAATAAATAGAATGGTTAAATTAAATTGTTATTTTAAAAATTCACTTTTACCAATGAACAATAAATATTACTTCAGTTATTTAGATCTGAGTTTATTTGTATTAAAAAGTATCTTATGTTTATGTTCATATAATTCCTATTCCTGTTTTAGCAGGTATACGCTCAAGTATTTTGTGCTAAGCATTTTAAATTTTGGATGATATTACTAACAACTGTATTTCCTCTATTTTTCATTTTTGATTAAATCTATTTCAATTTTAATTTTGAGATCATGATTACATCTACCCTTTTTACATACTACATTCTATTCCTGCCCTTTATTTTATCTTTGTGTGTATCTTTCATTTTTTTTAATGTTTCACGAATGCAACATATTACTGAAATCAAATTTTGAATCTGCTATCCATTTCTTTTTTATGCATAAATTCATCCCAATCACATTCTGAGCTATAATTACTTGCACATTTTCTGCCTTCCTATTTTTCTTCACCATCCTTCTCCCCCTATTTATTCCTCCTCCTTCCGTGCTTTACTTTTACCTGCTACCTTGTCCTCCCATTCCCTAACCTACCCACTTGTAAAAGTCCCTCTCTTATCTTGTCCCCCACCCTATTCCCTTGCCCTCTTATCTATTGCTTAATTTAGAAGACTATTATACTCTTATATATATATATATACATATATATATATATGTTGTTCCCTCTTTAACTCATTCATAGCACTATCTAGCCTCCCCATTGTCGTTTCCTCTGTATCATTTTTCCTTTTAGAACTCATTTGTATGAGATATTTACTCCTTTTTTCTCTCCCTACACAGTTTTATTTTTTTTTTAATTGTCCTATTATACTCAGTTCGGTCCATGCCTTTCTTTCAAACTAGTCTAATAATGATGACAATCATGAAAATTCTACGAATCTTTTCACATTTGCAAAGTAAGCAATTTAATCTTTTTGACCCTTGTAATCATTTACCTGATATGTCTCCTGGATGTTACATCTTAAATTTTCACTTAAGTTCTGATGCTTTTGTCATAAAAATATGAATGTCTTTTTGTTTTTTATTTTTTTAAAGTTGAGTTCTAATATGGAACTCTGCCCAAAGGCCTATCAAACTGTGTATACCCTTTGATCGAGCAGTGTCTCTATTGGGCCTGTATTGTAAAGAGATCATAAAAAAGGGAAAAGGGCCCACATGTGCAAAAATGTTTGTGGCAGCCTTTTTTGTAGTGGTAAGGAGCTTGGAAATTGAATGGATGCCCATCAATTGGAGAGTGGCTGAATAAGTTATGGTATATGAATGTTATGGAATATTATTGTTCTATAAGAAATGATCAGCATATAATAAATTATTTTAGAAAGGCCTGCAGAGACTTATGCAAAGTGATGCAAAGTGAAGTGAGTGGAACCAGAAGATCATTGTATACAACACCAACGTTATATGATGATTAATTCTGATTGACGTGGCTCTTTTCAATAATGAGGAGATTCAAACCAGTTTCAATGGTCTTATGATAAAAAGAGCCATCTGCACTGAAAGAGAGATTGTGGGGACTGAGTGTGGATCACAACATAATATTTTCACACCTTTTTTATTGCTATTCACTTGCATTTTGTTTTCTTTCTTATTTGTTTTTCTTTTTTGATCTGATTTTTCTTGTGTAGCATGATAATCGTGGAAATACATATAGAAGAATTGCACATGTTTAATATATATTGAATTATTTGCCATCTAGGTGAGGGGGTGGGGGGAAGGGAGGAGAGAAAAAATTGAAACATAAGGTTTTGCAAGAGTTAACGCTGAAAATTATCTAAGCATATGTTTTGAAAATAAAAAGCTTTTAAAAAATTAAAAAAAATGAACTCTGCTTCTGGGGTAGAGTGGGCACTGTCCTAAGCTTCTTGCACTGGGTTCTGGCTCTCTGATCCCAAACCTCTGAGACTAGTGGCTTGCTCTGCACTAGGGTGGCCCAGTCTAGTTGCACCTGATGTGCCCTGAGTTCTGGGGCTGCCGGTTGGTCTTCTTGGGTTAGACAACTCACAGCTGGCTTGCTATGCCATTGGCCTGCTGAGCCAGAACCATAGGGCATCAGTTGTCGATTTGTGCTATGGCTAAGAGGCCCCTGCTGGCTCGCCCAAATGCTGTCCAACCCTTGCTGTGCTCCCCTTTTACTTTAGTGAGACAGACTCTTCCTGAAGTCCTTCTAAATTCTCTTGGGCCAGAAAATTGTTTCATTCTGTCTTCTTGTGGATTCTGTCACTCCAGAATTCTTTTAAAGACTTGATTTAACATTGTTTCTGAGAGAAATTAGTCAGAGCTCAGGCAACTTCCTGGCTTTTTTCCACCATCTTCTGTAAATTGTTTTCCTGGCTCTGATTACTATCCTTGAAATCAGTTCACATTAGTGTCCCCATTATTTTCCAAATTCTTCATAGTCCTTGTTTCAATAATATCTCATTGTATTTAGGTACCATAATTAATTTAGCCATTCTCCATTCAATGGGCATCTAGTTTATTTCTAGGGATTGAGAACATTTAGATTGGGGAAAAAAGAGTTTCTCTTTTTTTCATAAGGGAAAGGTGGCTAGTCAGGATGGTTGAAAGTTGTATTTAGTTGTCTATTAAGAGCTACCCTAAGGCAAAAAAATATGTATATATGTATATATACATATTTTTTTTTCTAGAGAGTATCCAAAGAAGGACAACCAGGCTGGCCAAAAGCCTTGAACTCTTGTCATATGAAGATCAATTGAAACACTTGAGTATATTTAGAGAACATATTATTAGTATATTGGAGAAAAAAGTCTAAGAGATAAGAGAGTCACCCAAAATATGTTTCCTTATATGAATGGGGCTATTTCCTGGAAGTCAAAAAAGACAATCTGCTTGATGTCAGAGGAAAAATTCTGAACATTGAATGGGAACTGCCTAGAGAGAAACCCAAGCTGAGTGGAGTTGAATGACTAAAAAAATGAATGAATGACATACTTATAAATGAATGACTTAGAGCACTTATAAAGCACTTCCCATGTACAAAGTACTGAGTATACAAATAGAAAAAGAGACGGCCCTTACACTCTACTTTTGAGGAAAGAACACATAAAAGAAAGGCCAGTTGTTGGGTAAGTGGAAAGATCTGTATTTTTTTTCCAACTATTACTCAATAAATCAATTGATAAACAATTTATGGAGCATATAGTATGTTCCAGGTCTTGTTTTAAGCCTGAGCACACACACAAAAAAAGCCTCAAGTTAAAGCTAAATTAGCGCAATGCCAGGGGAGAATGGTCTGCCTTCAGAGTTGAACAAATTGCTCTCTTGCTTTATCTTTTTAAATAAATACTGGATAATCAATTGGCAGAGAAGCCATAGTGTTCAGGTAGGCATTGACCTCCATGATTTCTACTTCCAGAGGTTTTTCGGTTCCTGGATTTTTGTAGGAACACTCTGCCTTTGTCAAGGACTTTCAAAGGGAGAAGACCTGGCCAGCCTATAATGCAAAAACCTTCTGATAAGAATGGAAAAAAGCTTATGCAGGCTTTTTCAAACCAAAATACCATATGTTCAGCCAGAACATTTTATTTATACCTTTCCCTGATACTTCACCCACGCATCCAGGATTAAGCAAGAAATATAGGGCTGCATGCTGGCCCCTGTTGTTCTCCATCACTCCCCACTGGCTTCAGAGGAGCTTGACTATGCTGGGGCCAAGCTCTCATCCATAGCACTCAGCCCTGTTCCAAGTTGGAAGGAAAAGTAATAAGGAACAGAATTTAAAATAGTATCACAAGCACCATCTTTCCTCCCTTCCCTCTCTCCTTTTTTAGTCTACAAACAAAAGCAAAGCAGTATTTCTCATTGGGATGAAATGATGGTTTTAGTTTTTCTCAGGGAAAAAAAAACAATTTTTGTCAGATAGTGATTGAGATAAGGGTGATTAAGAAGCAATGTATTTCCTTTTAATTCTTGATGGATAACCTTGGAGATGTTTGGAAGATCCTGTTTAGGCCACACACACATGATGGGCAATATGTTTCCTTTCCTTTTTAAAAACAGTTAAGCTAATTGGGCTTAAAAACAGAAAAAGGTCTCCAGGTCTTGCATTTATCAAAGAAACTTAACTTGTTGGTTTTTCTTTCTTTCCTTTTTAATCTTGCAATATCATCTCTAAGTGCTTCAAGGAAATTGGAACAAGCACACACACACACCAGCACACATGGGTAACTTGTGTGGAAAATGTGAAGGATGTCAGTGAATTACTTTTTTAATGAGATTTCATTTCCTTGGCAGTGTGCGGTTCCAAAAATTGACAGGATTGCTGGGCCTGATGGAAAGGCATTTTGAAATCATCTCAAGGAAGACTACCAGGAGAGTTTGGGATCGAACCCCACCAGATCACAGTTTATTCCCAAGCTCCATTACTGGCTGCTAAATTCCTTGAAGGAAGAGACTGATCAAGAGTGTTAAATGCTCAGTGAAGGTCATGGATGATGAGAAGGACGGAGAAAAGGCCATTTGGTTTGGCAAAGGAAAGATCACTGGTGGCCATGAATGAAACAACTTCACTAAAGTGGTGAGAATGCAACAGGATGACAAAAAAATGAATTAAGTTAAATGACCGTTGGTTTGAAAGTGATGCGAGGCTGTGGGTGGATTACAAGATCAACCTGAGTCAACAGTGTGATGTGATAGTTACAATCAAACAAAACATACTATGATTTTTGTGTAGCCCAGAGAAGCCAAAAGTCTCCCCTATGATTAGTGTTTTTCAGGCTACATCTAGAACACTGGGCTAATGGCTGTGGGACACAGCTTTGGAAGGACATTAATAAACTGGCAGAAGTCCAGGAGAAAGGTGAAGATCCTCATTTCCATTTCAAAAGAATATCGGTTGGAGAAGTTTTGGATGATTTTCCTGGAAAAGAGAAGACTCAGAGGTGGGAAGAAGATGAAGACCGCCCTGGTAGATTTCTTCAAGTATTTGAAGGATTGCCTCTGAAGGAGTGATGTGGCTCGTCATGGAAACACAAGGGGGATGGATGAAGCAGAAAACAAAGTCCCAACAAGCAGTGTTATCTCAAAGCAAAATTGGAGGTAGTAGATTTCAGTTCCCTGGACTTTTTCAAATATAAACTGGATTATCACACTTGACAGAAGGTGTCATATTCATTCTTCAGTGGGCCTTCACTGGACCAAGTGGCCACTAAGATTCTCACTTACAGATTTTACAAGTCCAAGAAGGTAGTGATGAAAAAGAAAGTACAAGTTATAGAATGGATCTCGGTAGTGCAGAAGAGAAAGACAAAAGAGAGAGAGAGAGAAAGAAAGACAGACAGATAATAGTCAGAGACAGAAAGAGGTAGAGCGCTAGAGACAAAGACACAGAGGAGCAGAAAGAGACAAAAAGAGACAGAGATAAATAAGTCAGCCAGCCAGAAAGAGAGATAGAAAAAGGAAAAGAAAGAGAAAGAGAGAAAAAGAAACAGAAAGAACCTGAGCTATAGACAGACACACAGATACATAGACACACAGAGAGAGGCAAAGAAACAGAGACCTAAAGGGAGAAAGAAAGAGACACACAGAGAGGCAAAGAACAGAGAGACATTTGACAGCTAGGGGATTTAAGACAGGTAAGTAAGGAAGACCTGAATTCAATCTTGAATCAAAAATTTACTATTTATGTAACCTTAGGCAAATCATTTTATCCTTTGCAAGCTCAGTTTCTCAGATATCAAATTGGGATAATAAGATTTAAATCACAGGAGGATCAGATAAGAGAACAAAGAACTTTGTAATTCTTGACACACTATATAAGTACTAATTCTTACTATTGACTCCAAGAAAACAGGTTCTCCACAAGCCAGCCCTCCACCCTCCATATGTGGAACGAGTAGATGGGGAGATTTTGAATGTTCTGTCTAAATTCCCATATTTTGGCAGCATGCTTGCCTGGGATGTCCACTTTGTTGATAAGATTGACACGAGTTGCCAGAGAGAGCTCAGTGTTTGGAGTCTTTGAAAGAAAGTGTGTGAGAGAAAAAATATTAGGCTGCCTACCAAACTGAGGAGCTATAGAGCTGTTATGCTGATCTCATTGCTGAGAAACCTGGACGATCCAGCAGCTCCCTGGCAGGAAACAAAATCACTTCCATTTGAATTGACTTAAGTTCTGAAGATCACCTGGCAAAATCAGATACTGGACACTAAGGTCCTTTCTCTAGCTCAACTGCCAAGCATCCAAACTCTGCTGCAGAGAACACAGATCTGAGGGCTTGCCTAAAGGGTCATCTTACACAGAATTCACAAGAGCTCATATGGTGGTCAGAAGCAGCAATACAAGAACCCCTTCAAGGTCTCTCGGAAGAACTTTGGAATAGATTGGGTGACATGGAAGATGCTGGCTCACAGACATTCAGCATGATGTGCCAGAGTCAAAGATGGCACTGTGCTCTAGGATCACAGCAGAATCACAAAAGACCAAAGGAAATGGGAGATTTACAAATCCAGAGGCAACTCCAGTGCAAGTGTCCATATGGCCTGTTTGTGCCTGACCTGTTGGTAGAGCCTTCCAAGCTCTTATTGGTCTAATAAGTCACAATCTAACATATTGCATCTTCACCCCAGCATCATGGTATCATTGGTCCTGGTTGAGGATGCAGGATGAACAACTAGCTATTATTATTGTTATTTCTATTTTTGTGCATAGAAGGTACCTACCCATACTTTTGTTTGATGGAAATGAGTGAACTCCAGTATACCCTTGCATCCCAGTGCAAGCCCTTGTCACCTGCATGGACTATTGCAAGGTTTTGCTGGTGGGTCTGCTTATCACAATTCTTTCCCCACTCCAGTATATCCTTAATTCAGTTACTAGAGTGATTTCCCTAAAGTAGAGGTATGATTAGGTTCATTCCCTACTCAATAAAATGCAAAGATTCCAGATTGATTCCAGGATTAAATATTAAATACTGGGTCATTCAGAATCCCTCATAACTTGTGGCCCCACCCCACACTTTCCCAATCTTTTTCCACCCTCCTCCTCTCCACCTTCTTAATCCTTTTAGAAATGGGTGTGTGTATTTTTAAACTGTCTCTGTCTCTCAGTGTCTCTGTCCCAGGCTCTTTCTCTCTTTCTCTATTTTCCACACACATGCATGTATATATTTGTTTGTTTTGTTTGTTATTTGTTTATATATATATATATATATATATATGTATGTATATGTATATATACATGCATGTATATATTTAAGAGTATGCATACACACACATATATGCTTTTATGAACTATATAACTATAAAAATCATATGTTTGTGATGGATTGTTAAGGGATCTTCCAAAATTGTCTTGAGTTGCCAGCTTCCATCCAAGTCTCATAGAGTTGTGATGCTGCTTTTGATTAATAGTATATATTATCTATATATCATTCTTTTTTAGACCAATTTAGCTATTTTACCAATCTTACTTCTCTTTAGTGTCATTTCTGTTTCCTCCATAGATACTTCAGAAATGTCATACATTTCCAAGCACAATTGTTCCACTGTCTTTGATGGAAAAATTAGTTTGTTGAAAATTTTTTAAGAATCTTCTTTTTTTTTTTTCTTTTTCCTCTATTTAAAGATCTCCTTCCCTTCTCATGACCTTGAGATGACTGCTTAGGTGGAATTTTTGCCAAGCTTTCTTTAAACTGGTTTTACTGTTCTTTACTCCGATTTTATAGCACAAAACTGCCCATAATTATCCATCATCCTTCTTCATTAGATTTTATGAAAGAGATTATATTCTCACTCAAGGTAACCTTTGGCAGCCACCTCTTTTTCTCTGGCCAGAAAATCAGATGTTTGATGACTGAGGTTCTTTCTAAGTTCTTTTAATCTCCTTAATAGTGCACCAAATTTACATTGACTAAACTAAATGAAATCACAGTCTGTGTCTATAACATTATTATTGTCTGTTTCTCACTTATGATTTTCAATAGTTTATTTAAATAAGTCAAGATTGGGTCATTTCATTTTTACACAAATTTTTTTTTTCATATTGTTTTCTTCCTTTTTTAAAATTTTTAAATAAATTATTATATTAGCACTGACAAATCAATAGTCTAATTATACAATTGATTCAAGGGAATTCATACAATAATAATGTGTAAATGTCTTTTCATATGTATTAGATGACAACCTATTTCATTTTTACGGTCCTAATTAATATTTGCTAAATCCAATGCCAAACCATTCTTATTTTCCCCAAAGAAGATATCCATCATATAGATATATGAGATTTTATGTCATCTACAAGACTTTGACCCCCTCATTCCTTATTTGTACATCATGTTTTTCTATATATTTCTCCCTACTCCCATCTTTTCCCATTTTGGCATGAATGTCACCAAGGATCTAAGTATATATATTTTAATTTCAGAGTCTTCTAAAATCAAATCTTCATAGAATTTCTCCACCACTTTATCTCATGCCACCAGTATGAGAACATAAACTTCCATTATTTCCATGGTGATGTTTATCTTTAGGGATTCAAACCTCGACATCCTAGGCTAATAATCTCAATATCCTGCAGAGAAGGTGACTGGGAGTTCTCAAAGGCTACAACCAGTCTCAGAGAGAAACTCTGCGAAGTTAAACCATCTTGGAAAGGCCTTCTTCAAGGTCTTTAGTCTAGAACACAGTAAGTCTGCTTTGCTAAAACTAATGTAGGTAATTGCACACGTGAAATTTTGGGTAATGGAAAACCATGAAACATTATACACACACACATATGTACGTATATACATGTGTATATATGTGTATATAGTGAGTGTACATACATATTTATTATATACATGTATATTTATGTATATATAGTGAGTGTATACATGTGTGTATGTATATTTATACCTGCATGTACACACACACACACATATACTTTTTATGGGGTTCCCTTTTTGTCATTCAGTAAAAATGAAATCATATAAGGAAAGAGGGACAAGGATGGGTAGTAAAGGATCCCAGCTTTTAGATCAGTAACAAACTTGAACCTGCCAGTGACTTCAGTTAACATGGAACGGAGGTTACTGTAGGAGCCAGGCTTTCTTTATCAGGGGAGTTCCATCCCATCCAGCCAAATGGATTGCTGACTGGAACGCTCAGTAGGGAGCTTAGAGTGAGAAGGGGTGAGTCAGATCTCATCCCACTGTGTGATGGAAGAGAACGACCTCGGACTCCATATCGTGAGATCCAGGTGTGTGTTTGAGCCAACCCACTGCACTGCATGGCCTCTGGCCCCATGCTGTGCTACATGCTTTAAGTCTGTCACTTTAGCTCTTCTTACATGCCATGGTGTCCATGTGCGTGAAGAACTTGCGGGAGAGTCTGCTTCTGGAGCAGGTTTGTGAACGTTCTTTAAGTATCCTTGCTTTGGGATGTGGTATGACCAAGAGCATCTTCGCATTTATCCCTCTATAAAGCAGAATCCCACTTTCCAGCCCTCCAGTCTTACCCACAGACGTCTTTGAAAGATTACTGAAATTGTGTTTTACAGGAACGTCTCGTATTTCATTTTTCAAATAATACTCCATCCAAAGTGGGACCATTGCCTCACTTTGACTAAAATTCACCCGGATATTTCTCTCTCAGTTGGAAACCAAGAATACCACTATTTATCTAAGAGAGGCCGTAAAGGTATGATGTTTAAGCGCTCTGAGCTTCTGGAAGGACTGTCCACAAGTTGGTCCATCTGCTTCTTGATCCAGCCTCTCTGTCTCCAAGGGCATAGACTTAGTTTCATGAAACCTAGAAGCTCAATCCAGAATCTGGAGAAATTAATCTTCCGAGTTTAAGTGGATGATTCAAAAAATAAATAAAAGGCTGAGAAAGTATTTTTACTTATTGAATTGAGCAAATACTTAAGTTCCATAAGCCCCCCCGCCCTATGTGGCAAGCACGGAGATGTGATGACTATAAGGAAATTGTTCTTTCCATCATTCCCTTCCATTTTACTGGGGAAAAAATAACATGTAAGCCAAGTGACTTTAGATGAGTCATTTAAGTTCCTCAGACCTCAGTTTCCTTCCCTGTAAAGTGAAGGGTTTGGATGAAATGAAGAACCTTATATCTCTGAATCTATGATTGTAGGAGAAAAAAAATTATGGAAGGGAAGAGAGTGAGAAGGGAGGGAGAATCTGGAACTCAAAGATGTAAAAATATTAAAAATGGTTTCACATGTAACTGGGGAAAATAAAATATCAAATGGAATAAAATATATAAAGTAATTTGGGGGAACACTGTGGCAGCTGGGGAGGGGGGGGATCAGGCAAACTTTCATATAGGCAGGAGCCTTTCCAAGAAACAGAGATGAGGAGGGCGGTATTCTAGGCGCAAAGGACAGGCAGCTTGTTCTTGGAGCAAGGGCGTCCTGTCAATGGCACCCCTAATCATTCCCAGAACGTGGGTTTAGGCCAGACAAAGTGCTGTGCAAGGGATTCTGGTCGGGGCTGAGCAGAACCGCCTTCGGTGTGGACGGCTGAATCCTGGAACAGGTCAGTGAGGGAGCGTGTGTGGAATTTCCTTCTCTGGAGGTCTTGAAAAACCACAGGATAAATTCTCATTAGTCCGCTCCCTGACGGGGTCCTCCCGCCGGAGGGCCAGCTGACCTTCTCCCCCCCAGTCTCTTCCAGCCCAGGATGCTCTGATTCTTTCCACCTTGCTTCAGCACACTGCATCCTCTGCCAGGCACGATCCTCTCTCCCTAAGACCTCCGGACCCCTCTGTCTTCAGAGCTTCTCTGCTCCCCAAAAGGCCCCAAAGAAGGAATTAACGGCAGGGAATCAGGTCATCTTTTTCTAATCACAAAATACTTGAAGCAGGATGTTTCCTCTATTTTGCAGGTGCTCAGACGCCCTCAGTCATGATGGGTTTGCCTTCGCTCCTGGGTGGGGCTCTCTCTTTTTCCTGGCACGGGGCCTGGCTCCTTGGCAGGAAGAGACTCTGGGCCTTGCACCCCAGCCCCGGACAGCTGGGAAAGGACTGAAGCAGGCTGGCAGCTCTAGTTCTCAGACCAGCAGGGATGGAGGCAACCATGCGTACCCTGATCCAGAACGGCCGCCAGGCAGGGAGCTTTAGGCAGGGCTCCTTTTCTGGGAAAAGAGCTCATGGATTCTGCCTTCTAGCCCTCCCCAGTCCAACAACCCCTCTGACCTGGGCCCCAAGAGACAGTCTCCTCTGCAAATTTATCATGCATTTGATGATTCTCTCCCAGAATATTATAATACCGAGTGCTCACTTCACAAAAAAGAGTGAATGTTTAACCCAGACAAATGACCAGGAGAAGTATTTTTATTCCTATTTAAAAATGAATAAACTGAGGGTCAGAGAGAGAAGGAAATAAAATTGATGAGATTATGCTCAAGAGAAGGAAGGAAAATTGATGAGATTATGCTCAAAGGGCAGAATAAGGTGTCCACTCGAGGGAAATCAACATTTATTGGGCAAGCTTTATATGCCAGAGCTAGGGATATGAAGGAAAGCAGAAAATGGCCCCGGAGGAGAGAAAGGCTTAGAGGAGAGATGCCAGAAGGCAGCATCGAAAGCACTTGCCTACTGCTTGGTTAGGGGGCTAAGAGTGAGCAAAGAGTTGAGGATGACTCAAGAGAAGGTGGGACTCTGGCTAAGTGGAGGGCCAGTGGAGTATCCCACAGTCATAGAAAATATAGGAAGAGAGGTGGGCTTACGGGCAATGTGAGCACACCTGTTGTGGAAATGGAGCATGATTGTGTCTATGGACCAAGTTGTGTCTATGGAGTTGCAAGGCTGGATGTCAGGAGAGAGATGGGAGGATATGAAAGATCTGAGAATCATCTGATGATATTTGGATCCACTGGAACTCAGGAGATGACCAAGTGAAGTAGGATGGGGGAAAAGAGAAGAGAGCTTAAGCCAAAATCTGGGGGGAATATCCACAGGTGATGGTTGAAGATCCATCAAAGGTCAGACTGAGATCAGGCAGGGAGGAGGAGACAAAGAGAACAATGTCATCCATCCCTAGAGAGGAAAAGAAACAGGAATTCTGGGAAAAGACCATTAGATTTACCCATAAAGAGCAGTGGTAACTTAGGAAAGAGGAATCCCCATTGAATATTAAGTTGAGAAGTCAGACTACAGAGAGTTAAGAGTGAGAGGAGAGATCATGGAGGCGTTGGTTTTAGACATCATTCTTAAGGGCTTTGGTCATAAAAGGGAGGAGAGACAGAGGATGTGACCTAGGAGTAATGGTGGGATCAAGTGAGGTATTTTAAGGATGAAGGAGATAGGAAATGAGAGATAGAAAGTGAGAGAAGTGGCAATCTACTGGAGAAGATAGGATAAAATCGGATCCCTTGTGCAGGTCTTGGAGGGAAAAGGGTCACTTCTGTGTAAAGTGCTGGTGGAGGAAGAGATCATCAAAGCGATGGGAAATGTGAAGAAGGAAAGACAAGGGAGCTCTCAGTTAATGGTTTTAATTTTAATTTCTCAGAGGAAAGGGTAGATAGAAGAGGGGCCCAAAGAAGTTTGAGGAGTAAGGTGTAAGAAGTAGAAAGAGACAGTTTCACTCAAGGAAGGACTCCCTAACAAACAAAATTTCAAAAACCAGGAGTGGAAGTCATTAGTGACAGAAGGTGCCATTTGTTGAAGACTGGATGACAACTTGTAAGCAACATGGCAGAGAGGATTCTGGGGTCGATTTTGTATGTATTCTGCTCATGGATATACCTGTGCAGATTGTCTTGCTGAGTAGGCAAATGTAAGTTCCTTGAGAATAGGAATGGTTTAATTTCTTTTCTTCTGAGTCTCTGTACCTGTACATAGTAGGCACTTTATAAGTGCATCTTGATTGATTGCTTAACTAATCACTTAGATATAGGTCAAGCTAGATGTCTTGTGAGGTCCAATCCAGTGTTGATGCTCTGTGATTCTTCCAAGTAACTCGTGAGCACATTAGTGTCCAGCAGAGCACGGGAAGTCCAGTAAATTTCTGGCTATTCCGTGCTAGAAAAGAAAGGGGAAAAGCTTTGGTCTTGACATCATAAAACCTTGGTTTGAGGAATGGCTCACCTGCTTCCTCCCTGTGCTACTTGTTTGAGCTGTTTCTCCCTGTTAAATGAGGGTTTGATTTAGAACTTTCCTACAGTCACTGAAATATCTACATAGCATGATTCCCTGCTGCCCAAGTCATCTCTAAGCATTTATGAAGCACCTACTATAACATACTAAGTGGAACATGAGAAAAACAAATACAAAAGTTGAGTCTCCCGCCTTAAGGTCTTTACATTCTACTGGACTTCTGCTTCTCCTTTGCCTTGTATTAGGGACTAGAGCTGATCCAAAATGGTGGTCAGTGCCTTCCCTACTTCCAACCTGGTGCCAGCTGCCATGGAGACTCTTTAGCTCTTCCTAGGGCAATGAGAAGTGTTGCCATTTTAGATTGGATCTCACCATCACCAGGAGGAAGAGAGCCAGCCTTCCCTACAACCAAAGAGAAACAGATCCAAGCAGGTGTACTGGGGGACATAAGGCTAAGAGCACAGAGCCCAAGATTGTTGGCTTTCTGCTGACTGCCCCTCTCTTTGCCCTGAAACCTGCCCAGAATGTCCTTCCTTGCAGCCCCCTCCTAGAATCCCTGCCTTTCATCCAAGCTAGAATTCAGGGACCACTTTGTTAATGAGACTTTCCTTGATCCATGCAAACCATCCCCAGTTAGTGTCAAAGAGATGCATCCTGGTAGAGTGGGTCCAAAGCTGTTCCTGGAACCAAGATAATCTGGATTTGAGCTCAGATGACCCAGGCTTGAGATCCTGGGCATGTTGCTTGTCCTGTCGGGGCCCCAGGCAACTCTCCAATATTTATAGTTGTCGCCTGGCTATCAATTATCCTAGATGGTGAGTCTCCCCACTCAGAACTCTCAATATGGTGATTACAACAAAAAATCATACGATCGCAAGATCACATCACAGGTGACAAAGAGACAGTGTGCCATAATGGTCAGAGCTGCCCCTGGAGTCAGAAAGACCGGGATCTGGATGCATTGCTGACACTTCCCAACTGTGTGATCATTGGGAATCCTTAGCTTCTTCATTTGGAAGATCCCGAAGCTACAACGAATGCACATCCCCATGCTGGTGTCGGGTCCTAGCCTGGTTTTATCCAATCCCCTTCCTGTCTGCACCTGGTCCCCCAGCCAAGCACCTGCCGGGCAGGAACCGCTTGGCTTCCGCCTCTCTCATCTCTGCCCGAGGCAAAGACTCCAACCTCGCCAGCTCGGACTCCACGCCTCTCCCCACACCCCAAGAGCTCATTAGCCTTTTTGGCCGCCACGTCTCCCTCTTGACACTTCTTGAGATTGTGGTCCACCCAACGCCTCCAAACTGTCTTGCTGGGGCTCTCCCTTCCCATGGTCCCTCCATGTCTGGTTTCTATCACATAAATGTGGGACTTTTTATCCGTCTTTCACTTCTTTGTGTCAGTCACAGGAGCCTGTTGACTTTTTGGATGCTGCTCCTGCCATCTGATGTGCTCATTCTCCCACCCAGCTTCATGTCCTCCACCAAAGGAGAAACAGGGAGAGGCTCAGGCTGTGGAAAAAGGGGAGGGAGCTGGTCGGCTTTCACATTCCTTCTGGCCTGAGTTTTCCCAGTGCTCCTTTCCAGAATATCAAGCACCCCCTGTATTCAAATATACATTTTCATCTGCGTTCCAAGCCCAAAGATGGCTCTTCCTTGGTTCCTCCCACCACCTGACTCGTCTCCGGCTGCCAGACTTTGTCCCTGGAGTCAGATGATCCCATTCTGTCTAGGCCGGAGGCTCCATCAAACACCCCGCTTTCTAGCCAAGGTGGGTTCAGATGACACAGGCGGCTGACACTGATCAGCTTTGTGGAACTGGTTTCTCCATCCTTTCCATCCAGAGGAAGCCCTGACCTCAACACAGGTATTTCCTTAGTTGGCCTCCAAACACCACGGCCTCAGACTGTGGAGCATTGACCTGCAGGTAACCTCCTCCAGCCTCCTGGAAATCATAATGGTCCTGGACTGGGTAGTTTCAGTTGCTCTCAATTCATCCTTCCTTGGTCTTGTTAATGTTCAAGAAATAATTCTTTTGGGGAGATGGCGTCTCTTTTCTCCAGTAAAAATAATGGTTTCCATCTATAGTCTTTACTAGCAGGTAGGTCTCAGACAACCTAGAGGCCACAAGGTCCAGGTCACCATGATCCTACAGGTGGCTGTGTATACTGGCAGCCAGGTGGCACCCATCCAGCCATGAAGCTGGAGGTGCTTTTGTACATTGGCGACTAGGCCGTGCACCCACCGGATCCCAAAGTGGCCACAAGCTCAAGAACATCATGATCCTGGAGGTCACTGTAGCCATACTCAGCAAGGGTCCCCAACTGAACTGGCTTCTTTTCCTATTCTCAGTGAGTAGTCTATGGGGCCTCCCACCAAGTCCCTGTCTGCAGTCAGAAGGATGACTCCTAGACCAAGAGTAGAACTGAAATTTTAATGAGGTTTTGTGCTCAATGAGAGAGCAAAGCTCAAGGGACCCTTCTGGCTTCCTCCCTCATGGCTGATTCTCTAGGGGTTCACCCAGGATCTGGCTTTCTAGAGCCCCTTCCTCAGGAACTGTAAATGAATACTTTATACACATGTCAACAGGACCATAAACTCCCACTAAGGGGAAAGATCGTGGCATGGGAGCTTTATGGGGCCATGGAAGATAGCAAATGAAAAAAAAATAAAGTTGAAAATCATTAACATCAGCCAGCCCTTTATGGTAAAACAGAATGGATCTCTTTTGCAGACAGCCATGTGTATTTGTCCAGGTGCACTGGGAATGTCCCACATCCTTCTGCTAAGCTTCCAGGTATCCCCCAGTAGGAAGCTGGATAACTGGCTTTATTCATCCCTGTGGGGCCATTTTGGATATTTGCCTGTAATTCTACCCTCTGCTCCCTCCCTCAGAAGAGTCTTTTATTCTCAAAACTTCAAGTATCACCTCTTTGCTAACGACTCCCAAATCAACATTTCTCCTCCTGAGCTGCGTCTCCATTTCCCCAGCTACCCACAAAGCATTTCACCTCAAGCTCCAATGTCCTAAACTGAACTCATTGCCTTCTTTCTATCCCCCTACCCCATCTCCCATCAACTCCCCTTTTTCTGCCTCTCTCAGCAATACCACCAGACACTCCTCAGGTCAAAAAGTGGCAGCCATCTTTGGGTTCTTCATGTTTTTCACCCTCCAGAGACAGTCACCAAATTGGGGCAATCTTTCTGAAATTTCTCATAGAAATCTTCCTTCCTAATTTTTGTAGCCTTCACCCTAATTGGGGTCTTCATGGGCTTCATGTCTGTATTCATGGGATTCAAAAGCCTCCTCAGTTAAAGAAGCAGTGTGATGGGAGACAGAATCCCGGACACGGGGTCTGCAGACTCTTTGGTACTCCATGTCCCTATCACACTACCTCACTTTTCTGTTGTTGAATTGGGTTTAAAAGGGCATTCTGCTTAACCCTGATATGAAATCTCTGCCCATCTCATTTGTTAGCCCTTCTTTTCCTTGATTTGATGCTCTCTTTCCTGGTTACCTTTGGTCAATTTCCTCTGCCTTTTTTCATTTATCTTCTAGGTTTTTCCATATATTAATATTTTAGATTCCCCTTAAAAGAATAGTGCCTAAGCAGTGGGATTGTTCACCTTGATCAATAGTTACAGAAGGGGAGTTCCGGCCTTATCTCTCTGTCTCAGCCTCAGGTAAACTCTGTTAACAAGTCACCAATCCCCTAGTATCCCCCCACCATCATCATGTATGCATCAGTCCCACCATGGGCAGGCTGCCCTAGCCTCCTTCCCTTCTCCCTTGGTCCCTCTCCCCAACCAGGGTACCCAGAACATACTAGGTCACTTGACTGCTTGCCCGGCTTTGATTGATGGAAGCAGCCCCCTCTGTTCCTTCATTGAGATGGATGAAGGCCAGCCTTTAACATCAGTCTGCCTTATCATTAACTCCTAAGGTCCTTCTGGCTCGCCATTGGTCCTGCCCTTATGTGCCCCTGGAGCTGTGATCTGATGTTTTGCTCTTTGCCCTCCACTGCTCCCGTAAGCGTCCTGGGCACCCCATCTGCACGAAAGCTGATCCGTCTTCTTTGAGGGGAGTGAAGTCTGCTGGAGAGCAGGGGCCATCTTGCTTTTGCTGTTCGGATGGTTGGAGCTCAGCATCTAGTAGGCTCTTCATGGGGCTTTTCATTCATTCCCTTTCTTCACTATTCAAGAGAGGCAATAACATTTCTCATCTCCAAGGATGGTGATGAGGGTCAATGAGATCATGTTGGGGAAGCACTACGAAGAAGCAGCAGCATGTTCTATACAGGTCAGCTGTGATGATTGTACCAAACCCTCCCTGGCTGCCCTAGGTCAAGCCCAGGCAACTTCCAGGATCTCTGGCAGACTTCCGTCTCCTTCCATTCCCCAGCTCAGATCCTCTTTTCCCTCTGGGAGAATGTAAGAAGCACTAGCCAGGCCCAGGGGCAAAGGGAAGATTACAGAATCCTAGACCAAAGCCAACCATTTTACACATAAGGAAACTGAGGTACCTGGAGGCCAAGTGACATGCCCAGAGTCATGCAGCCCAGGGCGTATATGAGACTGCTCTTGACTCTTTGACATCATTCATCAGAGAACTAGCATTGCCTTCCCTGCTAGTTACCTTAGAAATGCCATTTGTCTCTGTGGGCCTCCATTTCCACACAGAGAGTCTTACCCAGATCCTTTGGGATCACCAGGCAAGCAGCCAGCAGAGAGATGCCCTCCATTTATGGGCGAGGGGAGAGGAGATGTGGATGGCAAACACCAGGGTTCCCATGGGGTCGAGATTTGGGTATCCCAAAGCGCTGGTGGAAGGAGGGGAGAAGAGGGTTGATTCAGACCTAGAGAGGACCTGGTCACTGCTGAGAGATGGAGGGATTAAAAGGAAGAAGATGGCCTTCTGGAGCTGCTTATTTCAACACAGTAGCCTTGCTAATTAGATGTTAAGAACCACTCCTCTTTCCATACTATTGAAAGGTAAGATTTGCTTCTCCTGGGATCCCTCTAAATTTCAGGTTCCTGAGACAAAGGCACAATGCCTAATTCTAGTTACAGCTTTGATAATACTTAGATTTTTCATGTCTCAGGATTATTGAAGGGAGGAAAGGAAGGAAAGAAGGAAGGAAAATGGGAGAGAGGAAGGAAATAAATCCCAGACCCAGTAAAATTGGAGCTGAGGTTTCCCTCCTCAGTTAATATAATCTCAGGAGCTGTAGAACAAGGGGACTCAATGAATGATCATTGAAGGGTTAAGCAAGATGTTAATCCCTTAGGGAGGTGTGACATGTTTTGATTTTTAAGTGACTTGTCCAGGGTCACACAGCTAGGGAGTGTTAAGTGTCTGAGACCAGATTTGAACTCAGGTCCTCCTGACTTCAGGGCTGGGGCTCTATTCACTGTGCCACTTAGCTACCCCCCTACTTAAATTCTTCAAATCTCAATTTCTTCATCTGTAAATTAGAAAAGAAAAAAACCTAGAGCATTTTTTTCTCAGAGTTGTTGTGAGAGTACATTGAATACATGTATGTAAAAGATTTCACAATCCTGAAATTGCTCTGCAAATGTCAATTATGGAAAGTACATTTGAGTATTTAAATCAATCATGGAAAGCACATTGGAGTGTGTAAATGGACACTTTGTTTTTCTCTGAAACTTCCTACTTCATTTCTAATATAAAGATTCGGCCTTTTTAATTTCTGCAGGTGCCAAAGCAGCCACACTCCCATTCTCTGACCCAATGACTGCTTCCAGGAAAGGATGGCTGAGGGGGCAGAGCTGTCGGTCTTCCCTCCTTCATCACTTATGGGGCACTGGGAGCTCTCCAGATATCATTCAAGTTGGGAGGTTAAGTCAGATTAAAGTTGCATTTTTCAGGGAGGGGCTGAGTGGACCACTTCCTGGTTCTGAAAGACCCAAGAAGCCACTCTCTCTTGTAAGAGCTATTGCTCCATTTTCCTGGTGTTCCCAAGAAAAGGCCATCCAGACCTGAGGACCTAGGGTTCCAGCTCTCTCTGAGCTGAAAAGATAAATGGTCCATCAGCCAACTACCTTCTAGTAAATAGAGAGAGAAAGAAAAGGAGAAAAAATGGAGAGCGGGAGAGTGACATTGAAACTGGATCATAGAGATAGAGACAGACGGAGACAGAGGATAATGCATTGGCCGAAAGTGTCTGGGAGAGTTGATGGAAGTTACTGAGCAGTTCTCAGGCCAACAGCAGATGGTGGAGATTTAATTAGTTTCATTTCCCTTGCTGCACGTGTGTGTGTATGTGTGTGTGTGTGTGTGTGTGTGTGTGTGTGTGTACATACATCCTATGCACATGTTTCTCTAGCTGAAGGTATCAAAGCTCCCTTTTCGGCAGAGGACCCCGAGCCCCCTGAGGGTTCAGTGAGCAGCCCTCTGCCCTGTCTGGCTGGAAATGCTGGCTCTGGAGTCCCAGTTCTCATTAGCCTGCTGAGCGTCATCCACCTGTTCTTCTAAATACCGACCTGTGGTGAGCTGTCATTGACTGGAGACAGACCTAGCCCATGGAGCCAGGTAGCTGCTCTCCTTTGCCTTCTATCAGCCTCTCCTGTTCTCTTTCCCCTCCATTTCCCCAAGGTACCGTGACACCCATAAACAGGAGAAGCACTGAGGAAGGCAATTGGTAGGAACCAGTGGAAAGAACTGGGACATGTTCAGCCTGGAGAAGACTCAAGGAGACAAGAGAACTGCCTTTAAGCATTGGCAGGTCAGTGGTGTGGAGGAGGGATGAGATATTCTGTTTGACTAAAAATGACAAGCTGCAATGTGACCAACTCCAGTTGGACGTAGGAAAAACTTCTGAACTTCAGATGCTATTTAAGATGAAATGGACCCTCCATGACATGTGGCAGGGGTTTCTCTTTGGAGCCCTTCCAACAAGCCTGGATGTTCACTTTTCAGATATGTCCTGGAAGCTTTCCTTTCTAGGGCTTGAATTGGACCAGAGCATCTCAAAGCCTCTTCTTCCTCAGAAATAAGAGACTTTTCTTTCTTCTTCCTGCATTCCCATCTCCTACCTCAGTGTTTGGTACAGAGTAAGTGCGTGTTTGATTGATTTATATATATTTAGAATCACTATGGACTGGTGTTTTGTGAAGGAGGTAAAACTGAAGATGATCCTTTAAAGAGAGTTCAAATTTGGATAGGCAGAAATAAAAGTATGCTAGACAGAGAAAGTATCAGTATCAAACACAGACAGAAAAATGAATACAGAATAATAAAATACGAGAAGTTGACCTGGTACCCAAGCAATAGTAGATAAAAAGGGGGAAAAATAGATCATTAAGTGTCTTAAGTAGCATGAAATGTGAACTTTGTGCTCAAAAGCTCAATTATAGGAAACAAGACCTATGTCTAAATCTTTTGAAATTTGGTAAGAAAAAAAAAAGGTGCTTTCCATTCCCCAAACAGTAAAAAAATCAAAAGATATGCAGAGGCAATTTTTCAAGAAAAGGCAACCTATCAATAATTGTATGGAGAAAAATGCTAAACACTAATTATTAAAGAAATACGCATTAAAGATCTCTGAGTTTCCACTTTCATGCTCATCATATTGGTAAAGTAGACAGGAAAAAAATGACAAGTTGGAGGGGATACAGGAAAATAGGCAATTAATTCACTATTGGTGGAGTCTTGAATGATCTATCCATTCTGGAAAGCAATTTGGAACCATGCCCCAAAAATGATTAAAAATGGTCTTACCACTGGACTCAACAACAACTCTGCTAGGCCTAAATCCCAAAGAGATCAAAGAGGAAAAGAACCCATGTGTACAAAATTATATATAACAACTTTTTGTGTTGACCAAGAATTGGAAATAATGGAAGTGTTCATCAATTGATGAATGGCTAAGCAGTCAGTCAGTGAATAAACATTTATAAAGAGCTTGTCATGTGCCAGGAACTGGGGATAGAAAAGATAGTCCTTGATATAAAGGATTGCATAGTCTGGAGGTGTTCTCAAGGAGATCATGGTTAATAGGGGGAGAAAACATGCAAACAATTACATAAAAATAAGCTACTCACAGGATAAGTTCAAAATGATCGATGGAAGGATAGAATTAAGAGGAATTAGAAAAGACTTTTGTAGAAGATGGTATTATAACTGAAATTTCTACAAAACCAGGAGGGAGGGATAAAGAGGGGGAACATTTCAAGAATGGGGGGGTCAGCCGGTGAAAATGCTTGGATTTGAGAGCTAGAATGTTTAAAGAAAAGCAAGGAGTGTAATTGAATCCCAGAATATGGTGTGAGTATGAGGGAGAAGGTGGTGGAGGAAGGGTTCTGTAAGGAAGTAGAATACAGAAAAAAATTGGCTGGGGGATCATGCTTTGAAAGTCTTTGAACTCCAAACAGAAGATTTTCTATTTGATCCCACACTTGAAAGGGAGTTACTAGTTTGGTGAGAAGGATACACTTCATTAAAGCCATTTTGGCAGTTGAGTGGAAGATGCATTGGAGTATGGGGCAACTTGTCATGATCCTCACCAGCACTATTGCAGTAATCCATGGTGAGGGACTGCACAAGATGGCAGCAGGACCAGAAAAGAAAAGGGAGCATTGTAGCTTTGGAATGGTACACAACACTATTTTGTTATAGAACGGATTATGTGGATATTTCAGAATAACCATGGGAGAGTTATATGAACTAATGCAGAGTGAATGAACAGAACCAGGAGAACAATTTATATGAAAACATTATAAAGACAAACGCCTTTGAAAAACTTAATAATAATGAGCAATCCAAAGACCAATCATGCTGTCAGAGGACTTATATTGAAACATGCTACCCATTTCCTGACAGAAGTAATGGACTCAGGGTACAGATTGAAAAATAGGATTCTGGACAAGGACAGTGTGGGTATTTGTTTGCCCTGCTTGCATATGTTTATTACAAGGATGCATTTTTCTTTCCTTTTTCCTCTTAGTGGAAAGTTGAGGTTGAAGACAGAGAAAGTAGATTACTGTTAGCTGAAAAAATAAATTAAAAGTTGTCTCCTCACAGTTTCTGGCATAGGGGTCTGTTTAATAAATAATTCTTCACTCACCTATTCTTTCATTCAGTAAGTCAAGATCAGAACTTAATGAAATAAATAGAATACATGCTTCCTGAAAGCAGGGATTTATTTTTGTCTTTGTCTCCCCTAGCACCTGGAACAGTTCCTACACTCACTGTGCATAGTAGTCACTTAATAAATATTAGTGATCAATTGCATCTTATAGGAAATTGAGTAAATCATTTCCTTCTGAATTGCAGCAAAGTGAGTGCCCAGTGCCTTCAGAAAAACACAGAAAAAAAAAAGGTTTTACATGAATCCTTTCTGACTCACCAGTCTTTGGTGGATCTTACCTTGTGGTGAGACAAGGGACCCAGACCAATGAGCTCACTGGGTGGTATCCTGATGCCTCATATTTGATTCACTGCCCATTGATCTTCAACATAATTACTCGCTGCCTTCTCTTTCTGACCAAAAGCTGGAGTTTGGTTGCTTTGCCATAGATACAAGAGCCTTTCATGTTGCAAATGTGCTGTGTTCTCCAATGCATTTCTTCACACGGGGATCATTGGATTTCTCTGGTCATTCCACTAATTTGAAATCAAAACATTGATGTGTATGTCCAATTTCAATCCAATGTCAAAGCTACTGGAAAAAGATTCAGCAAAATAAACTTGAACTTCGTCTGTTTGGTTTTCTGTACTGACTCATAGGATAAAGAGAGACCCCAAGTGGTCTGTTCTACCATATCCCTGTAACTAACTCTGTGTTTAATACATATAAAAAGAACTTGTTTCCAAATTCACTTTATGATGTTACATGGATAAATTCTCAGCAAAAAAATAAGATTATTTTGTTGTTTAGTAGTAATGACAACAGAACTGGCAACAAAAACAACAGGGAGAAACTGTGGAGAAGTCATCAGAGGGAACCCTGAGAATTAGAAGGAACTGGATTCTAGTTCTATCTCTTAAAAGACTGGGCAAGTCACTTAATTTTTCACTGACTCAAAGACTACCAAGATGATACAAGTTATCATTCTGCACTGGTGGAGGATTTTCCTTATTGAGATTTACCTAAGCTGAGGAAATGATTAATTATGACCCATTTCCCCAATCAAAACAACAAATCCTAAATGGACACTTAGGCAACATTTCACTAGTGACACCAAAATCAGGCTAAAGGAAATGCTCTTTTTCCATAGGGCTTTAAAGTCTATGAATCTCCTTTTCCTGTCTCCACCCCCAAAAGCCCCATAGTCTTAGGAACAAGGTACCACAGGTATCAATAACCCCATTTTATAGGTAAGCAAACAGTCTCAGTGATGTGAAGGGGCATGCTAATACACCATGAGCTTGGTTGTTGAAAAACTCAATTTTATAACCAATCACATGTACATCATGTCTTCTCAATTTGCGACATCAGACATGAGATCAGAAAAGAGACAGAAAACATACTTTGATGGAAAGGTTATTTGGGGAGGAAGAAATAATGTCCACATATTGAGGGTTGGCATCTAACTACATATTTTGAAAGGCAAAATCCACCCTTATTTACATTACTATTATACTATATGACATTGCAATACATCATATGAAATCATAACCTTTAGATGATGTATCATCCTAAATCAACACAGGGAATTTTCTGATAGGGTAATTTCCTGTAACATTTAAGTCAAATTCAGTTCCTATTTCTCTATCCCATATAACACTGGTCTTCCAAACTCCAGTGCTGGCCTGTTAGATATGGTGCTCTGTTGCCTGTCTGGTCCATTATATGCACTTAATAGACTCTGGTTGCAATGATTAAAATTGAATTGAGCCAAGTTTTTCTCTATTGTCCTTTTCCAAAGTCAACAGAATTTCCTGCCTAAAATGTGTCATTCCATTGTAATCCCCCATTCTTTATTTAGTAAAGCTTTTTTATTTTCAAAACATATACAAGGATAATTTTTCACCATTGATCCTTGCAAAACCTTGTGTTCTAAATTTTCCCCTCCTTCCTTCCACCCCTTATCCTAGATGGCAAGTAATCCAATACCATTAAACATGGTAAAAATATATGTAAATCCAATATAGGTATACATATTTATACAATTTTCTTGCCGCACAAGAAAAATCAGATCAAAAAGGAAAACAAATGAGAAAGAAAATAAAATTCAAGCAAACAACAACAAAAAGTGAAAATGCTATGTTGTGGTCCACAGTCACTTCCCACAGTCCTCTCTCTGGTCGTAGATGGCTCTTCTCATTATAAGATCATTGGAACTGGCTTGAATCATCTCACTGTTGAGAAGAGCCATGTCCATCAGAATTGATCATTGTATAATATTGCTGTTGCCATATACAATGATAAGGTTCTGCTCATTTCACCTCACATCACTTCTTGTAAGTCTCTCTAGGCCTCTTGAAAATCATCGGGCTGATTGTTTCTTATAGAATATTAATATTCCATAAGGTTCATATACCATATATACCCTAACTTATTCAGCCATTCTCCAATTGATGAGCAACCACTCACTTTCCAGTTTCTTGCCATTATGAAAAGGGCTGCCAGAGATATTTTTGCACATGTGGGTCCCTTTCCCTCCTTTAAGAGCTCTTTGGGGAGGAGGAGCCAAGATGGTGAACTGCAGACAGCTTTCTCTGTGAACTCCTTTGGGACCTTCCCTCAGACCCAGACAAAGTGAGCCTTCGAACTGGTTTTTGAGTGAAGGCTCCGCCAAACATTTGGACTACAACGAACTTCTATCAAAAATCTACCTTGAAAGAACTCCTGAGAAGGTTAGCCTCAGGGGAAATCGGCCGCTGGTCGCAATCAGACTCCAGCCGGGGCGGAAGTCAGGGCTGCGATGGAGGGGCGGATTTAAGGCACCCAGGAAGGCCCTGGGTGACGCCTGGGCCACTTTGCTCTGCTTGTGGGCAGGTGCTTTGGCAGATCTGCCTTTGGTAAAGGGTGGATTGAGAGCAGCTGAAAACGTAGTCCTAGTGCGAATCTAGCCCGACCAGCCTCAGACCGGAAGTCAACTCGGCAAACTGCCCCAGGGCAAATACAAATTGTTGCAGTTTTCTCTGCTTTTGACCAATATCCCAACTTTAAACCATGAGCAAGAAGCAGAAGAGAGCTCTCACCATAGAAAGCTTTTACGGAGAAAAATAGAACAGTCCCCAGATCCTGACATTATGAAAACAATCCCAGATGAAGCCACAAAGGCAGACTTAAGTTGGTCTCCCTTTCAGAAGGCTTACCTGGATGATTGCATTAAGAATCTCAAAAGAGAGCTAGAAGAAGAATGGGGAAATAAATTGAGATCAGGGCAACAGAAATATCAAAAACTGGAAAATAGGACTGGTGAATTGGAAAAAGAAAACAGTTCATTGAAAAACAAAATTGGTGAATTGGAAAAAATCACCAATTCACTGGAAAATAAAAATGGTGAACTGAAGAACAAAATTGGTGAATTGGAAAAAGACAACAATTCACTGAAAAATCTGGCAAAATGGAAAAAGAATGCATTGAATCAAGAAACTCAATTGGCCACCTACAAAAGGAGCTAAAAAAGATAACTGAAGGAAATAATACTTTAAAAATTAAAATTGAACAAATAGAAGTAAATGACTCAATAAGACTTCAAGAATCAGTTAAACAAAAACAAAAAAATGAAAAAAATAGAAGAAAATATGAAATATCTCCTAGGAAAAACAACTGACTTGGAAAACAGATCCACGAGAGACAATTTAAGGATTATCAGACTCCCTGAAAGCCACGATGGAAAAAAGAACCTGGATGCTATTTTCCAGGAAATCATGAAAGAGAATTGCCCTGATGTTTTAGAATCAGAAGGCAAAATTGGCATTGAAAGAATTCACCGATCACCTCCAGAAAGAGACCCCAAAATTAAAACCCCAAGGAATATCATGGCCAAATTACAGGACTATCACACCAAGGAAAAGATATTGCAAGCAGCTAGAAAGAAACAGTTCAAATACCGAGGAACTGTCGTTAGAATTACACAGGATCTGTCAGCTTCCACTTTAAAGGATCGAAGGGCATGGAACCACATATTCCGAAAGGCAAAAGAACTTGGATTACAGCCAAGAATAAGTTATCCAGCTAGAATGAGCATCATCTTCCAGGGAAGAAGATGGTCATTCAATGATACAGGAGAATTTCACCTATTTCTAATGAAAAGACCTGATCTGAACAAAAAATTTGACCTCCAAGTAGAGAACTCAAGAGAAACATAAAAAGGTAAAAAGGAAGACTCTTGAGAACTATATTTCTACTATAGGTATCCTTTAAAGAATGGCAGTAAAATTTGATTTTTCTTTGATAATAATGGAAAAGAAATTAGAGGTGGAAGGGATACCATGCTGAAAAAGAAAAAGGGGGGAGAGGGGGAAGGAGGCAAAATGAAGTAAAAATTAAGGAGGTAAAATAAGGCAAAATCTCATAAAGAGACATAGAAGATCTAATATAATTGAGGGAAAGAAGGGAGGGCAATGAGTATTGTGTAAACCTTACTCTCATTAGATTGGACTCTAAGAGAGTATATCAGACACATTTGACTTCAAAGAAAGCACTGACCCTCCTTGTGGGAAGGTAGGAGGGAAGGGAGAAAAGGAAAGGGATAAACTAATAGAAGGATTAGGGGAAAAGTATAAAGGGGAGGGAGGGACTCTAAAGGGAGGAGGATTTTTGGTGGGAGGTGGTCATCAAGAGCAAAGTACTGGGGAGGGGGGAAGGGAGAGAGGGGAAAGGGAAGAGAAAATCATAACTCTGGGTAAATAAGATGGCAGGGAATACAGATATAGTTATTTTAACTGTGAATGTGAATGGGATGAACTCTCCCATAAAACGGAAGCGGGTAGCGGACTGGATTAAAAGCCAGAATCCTACAATATGTTGTTTACAAGAAACACATCTAAAACATAGAGATACACACAGAGTGAAGGTAAAGGGCTGGAGCAGAATCTTCTATGCTTCAGGTGAACAAAGAAAGGCAGGGGTAGCAATCCTTATCTCGGATCAAGTAAAAACAAAAATAGATCTAATTAAAAGAGATAAGGAAGGAAACTACATTTTACTAAAGGGTTCCATAGACAATGAAGCACTATCAATACTTAACATATATGCACCAAGTGGTATAGCATCCAAATTCCTAGAGGAGAAGTTAAGAGAGATGCAAGGAGAAATAGACAGTAATACTATACTAGTGGGAGATCTCAAACTTGCTCTCTCAGAATTAGATAAATCAAATTCCAAAATAAATAAGAAAGAAGTTAGGGAGGTTAACAAAAGGCTAGAAAAGTTAGGTATGATAGATCTCTGGAGGAAATTGAATGGTGATAGAAGGGAGTATACTTTTTTCTCAGGGGTTCATGGAACTTATACAAAAATTGATCATGTGTTAGGGCATAAAAACCTCAAAATCAAATGCAGAAAAGCAGAAATAGTAAATGCATCCTTTTCAGATCATGATGCAATAAAACTCACATGTAATATAAGGCCAGGGGAAAATAGACCACAAGTTATTTGGAAATTAAATAATCTAATCCTGAAGAACGAATGGGTGAAAGAGCAAATTATAGACACAATCAAAAATTTCATCCAGGAGAATGACAACAATGAGACAACATACCAAAATTTGTGGGACACGGCTAAAACGGTTATAAGGGGTAATTTTATATCTCTAGATGCTTACTTGCGTAAAACAGAGAAAGAGAAGATTAATGAACTTGGCTTACAATTAAAAAAGCTAGAAAAAGACCAAATTAAAAACCCTCAATTAAATACCAAATTGGAAATTCTGAAAATTAAAGGGGAGATCAATAAAATTGAAAATAAGAAAACTATTGAATTAATAAATAAAAGTAAGAGTTGGTTTTATGAAAAAACCAACAAAATAGATAAGCCTTTAGTTAATTTGATTAGAAAAAGGAAAGAGGAAAATCAAATTATTAGTCTCAAAAATGATAAGGGAGAACTTTCCTCCAATGAAGAGGAAATTAGAGTAATAATTAGGAGTTTCTTTGCTCAACTTTATGCCAATAAATTTGATAATGTAAATGAAATGGAGGAATATCTACAAAAATATAGATTGCCCAGATTAACAGAAGAGGAAATAAATTATTTAAATAGCCCTATTTCAGAAAAAGAAATAGAACAAGCTATTAATCAACTCCCTAAGAAAAAATCTCCAGGGCCAGATGGATTTACATGTGAATTTTACCAAACATTCAAGGAACAATTAATCCCAATACTATATAAACTATTTGAAAAAATAGGGAAAGAAGGTGTACTACCAAATTCCTTCTATGACACAGATATGGTGCTGATAGCTAAACCAGGTAGGGAGAAAACTGAGAAAGAAAACTATAGACCCATTTCCCTAATGAATATTGATGCAAAAATTTTAAATAAGATTTTAGCAACAAGATTACAGAAAGTCATCCCCAGGATAATACATCATGACCAAGTAGGCTTTATACCAGGAATGCAGGGCTGGTTCAATATTAGGAAAACAATTAGCATAATCAATTATATTAATAACCAAATTAATAAAAACCATATGAGTATTTAAATAGCTGCAGAAAAAGCCTTTGATAAAATCCAACACCCATTCCTATTAAAAACACTGGAGAGTATAGGAATAAATGGGCTTTTCCTTAAAATGATTAGTAGTATCTACTTAAAACCTTCAGCAAGCATCATAGGCAATGGAGTCAAACTAGAACCATTCCCAATAAGATCAGGAGTGAAACAAGGCTGCCCACTGTCACCATTATTATTTAATATTGTCTTAGAAATGTTAGCTTTGGCAGTAAGAGAAGAAAAAGAGATTAAAGGAATTAGAGTAGGTAATGAGGAAACCAAATTATCACTCTTTGCAGATGACGTGATGGTATACTTAGAGAACCCTAAAGACTCAACTAAAAAACTACTAGAAACAATTCACAACTTTAGCAAAGTTGCAGGATACAAAATAAATCCACATAAATCATCAGCATTTTTATATATTACCAATAAAGTTCAGCAGCAAGAGATACAAAAAGAAATTCCATTCAAAATAACTGTTGATAGTATAAAATATTTGGGAATTTATCTGCCAAGAGATAGAAACTGTATGAACTAAACTACAAAACACTTTCCACACAAATCAAATCAGACCTAGTCAATTGGAAAAACTTAAAATGCTCATGGGTAGGACGAGCAAATATAATAAAAATGACAATACTACCCAAACTAATTTACTTATTTAGTGCCATACCAAACTCCCAAGAAATTATCTTACAGATCTAGAAAAAATAGTAGCAAAGTTCACTTGGAAAAACAAAAGGTCAAGAATTTCAATGGGATTAATGAAAAAAAAGGCTGATGATGGTGGACTTGCTGTACCAGATCTAAAACTATATTATAAAGCAGCGGTCATCAAAACCATTTGGTACTGGCTAAGAAATAGAGTAGTCGATCAGTGGAATAGGATAGAATCACAAGACAAACTAGGCAATAACTATAGCAATTTGGTTTTTGATAAACCCAAAGACCCCAGCTTTTGGGATAAGTATTCACTATTTGACAAAAACTGCTGGGAAAACTGGAAACTAGTGTGGAAGAAATTAGGGCTTGACCCACATCTAACACCACATACCAAGATAAGATCTAAATGGGTTCATGATCTGGATATAAAGAGTGATACTATAAGTAAATTAGAGGAATGTAATATAGTTTACCTCTCAGACCTATGGAGATGGAATAAATTTATGTCCAAAGAAGAACTGGAACTCTTAATTGAAAACCAGATAGATAACTTTGACTATATTAAGTTAAAAAGTTTTTGTACAAACAAAATCAATGCAGACAAGATTAGGAGGGAAGTAATAAATTGGGAAATCATCTTTACATTCAAGGGTTCTGATAAAGGTCTCATCTCTAAAATATATAGAGAATTGTCTCATATTTATAAAAATTCAAGCCATTCTCCAATCAATAAATGGTCAAAGGATATGAACAGACAATTTTCAGAGGATGAAATTAAAACTATTTATAGTCATATGAAAAGGTGCTCCAAATCACTGTTGATCAGAGAAATGCAAATCAAGACAACCCTGAGGTATCACTTCACACCTGTCAGATTGGCTAAAATGACAGGAAAAGTTAATGATGAATGTTGGAGGGGTTGTGAGAGGGCTGGGACACTGTTGGTGGAGCTGTGAACGGATACAGCCATTCTGGAGAGCAATTTGGAACTATGCTCAAAAAGTTATCAAACTGTGCATACCCTTTGACCCAGCAGCATTTCTATTGTGCTTATATCCCAAAGAAATCATACAGGAAGGAAAAGGCCCCACATGTGCAAGAATGTTTGTGGCAGTCCTTTTTGTAGTGGCTAGAAACTGGAAATTGAATAGATGCCCTTCAATTGGAGAATGGCTGAATAAATTATGGTATATGAATATTATGGAATATTATTGTTCTGTAAGAAATGACCAGCAAGATGATTTCAGAGAGGCCTGGAGAGACTTACATGAACTGATGCTGAGTGAAATGAGCAGAACCAGGAGATCATTATACACGGCAACAACAGTACTATGTGACGATTAATTCTGATGGACATGGCTCTCTTCAACAATGACATGTTTCAAACCACCTCCAATTGTTCACTGAAGAAAGCCATATACACCCAGAGAGAGGGATGAGAAATGTGGACCACAACATAACATTCTCATACTCCTTGATTGATGTTTGCTTACATTGTGTTTCCTTTATCTGATATATCGTTTGTGTAGATAAGATTTTTCTTGCACAACAATGATAAGTTTGGAAATATGTATACATATATTCGATTTGCCAATATTTTAACATAATTAACATGTAGTGGATATCCTGCCATCTAGGGGAGGGATGGGGAGTTGGGGGGAAAAATTTGTAACGGAAAGCTATGTAAGGGTTATTGTTGAAGAATTACCCACACATATGTTACGCAAATAAAATGAAATTTAAAAAAAAAGAGCTCTTTGGGATACAGGCCCAGTAGAGACACTGCTGGATCAAAGGGTTTACACAGTTTGATAGCCCTTTGGGCATCATAGTTCCAAATTGTTCTCCAGAACAGTTGGATGCATGCACAGTTCCACCAAAAAGGTATTAGTGCCCCAGTTTTCCCACATTCCCTCCAAAATTTATCATTATCTTTTCTATCATCTTAGCTAATCTGAGAGATGTACCTCAGAGTTGTCTTACTTTGCATCTCTCTGATCAATAGTGTTTTAGAGCACCTTTTCATATGACTAGAAATGGTTTCAATTTCCTCATCTGAAAATTGTCTGTTCATATCTTTTGATCATTTATCAGTTGGAGAATGGCTTGAATTCTTATAAATCTGAGTCAATTCTTTATTTTAGAAATGAGGCCTTTATCAGAACCCTGAACGTAAAAATGTTTTCCTAATTCATTGCTTCCCTTCTAATCTTGTCTGCATTAGTTTCATTTGTACAAAACTTTTTAACTTAATATAATCAAAATTATTTTGTGATCAATAATCTCTAGTTCTTCTTTGGTCATAAATTCCTTCCTTTTCCATAGATCTGAGATACAAACTATCCTATATTCCTCTAATTTGCTTATAATATCACTCTTTATGTCTAAATCATGAAACCATTTCGACCCTATCTTGGTATGTGGTATTAGGTGTGGGTCAAGCCACAATTTCTTCCATACTAGTTTCCAATTTTTCCAGCAGTTTTTGTCAAATAGTGAGTTCTTATCTCAAAGGCTGGGGTCTTTGGGTTTGTCAAACACTAGATTGCTATAGTCATTGACCATTTTGTTCTGTGAATCTAACCCATTCCACTGATCGATTATTCTCTCTCTTAGCGTATCAAATGGTTTTGATGACTGCTACTTTATAATATAATTTTAGGTCTGGCACAGTTAGGCTACCTTTATTGACACCTTTTTTTTCATTAATTTCCTTGAAATTCTTGACCTTTTGTTCTTCCAGATGAACTTTGCTATTATTTTTCCTGCATCTGTAAAATAATTTCTTGGGAATTTAATTGGTATGGCACTGAATAAATAGATTAATTTATTGTCATTTTTATAATATTGCTGTGGCCTACCCATGAGCACTTGATATTTTTTCCAATTGACTAGATCTGACTTTATTTGTATAGAAAGTGTTTTGTAGTTGTGTTCATCTACTACCTGACTTTCCTTTGGTAGATAGATTCCCAAATATTTTATACTAGCAACTGTTATTGTAAATGGAATTTCTCTTTATATCTCTTGCTGCTGGACTTTGTTGGTTATATATAAAAATGCTGATGGCAATCCTGCATTCTGAAGCAAAAAGTCACTGCTCAACAGGAAGGGAAAGACAAGTTGCATACGGGTATGTTCTTGGAGGGAAGTAAGGGGGGATGTGTCCGTGTTCCACAGCCATATTTACTATGTTCCTTAACATTTTGGATGAACACATAGACTAAGCTGGTCTGGATGGGATGGGTCTGGTTGAAGGGCCAACAGGATGGACTTGGCCAAATCTATCCCATGGCCCAGAAATTGTTTTAAAGATTCATTTTATTTTTCAGTGTGGCCTTGGAAGAGAAAGATAGAGAGTCTCTAATAAATGATGTGGGCTGGGCCTGTTCATGGTCCCCTATCCATCAAATGACTTTTCTACTTTATTTGGAACCAAGACATTTGGGCAGCCTCATCTTGCAGTTTCTAGAAAAAAAGGAAAATCAATCACCACACCTGCTGAAACAATAGGGAATGGGAACAAATATTTGTTAAGCACCTGTTATCTGCCAGATATTCTATAATTATTTTACAAATAGTTTCTTATTCGATCATAACAAGAGGAAACATTTACAGTAAAACTTCAATTAGCCAGAATGGGTGAGAGAAGAGGATTTCTACTTAATTGAGAATTAAAAATTGTATTAGGGTCATAGGACTAGACTTACAGGCCATTATTTATAATATCCTTCTTTTACAAAGGAGAAACTGAGACACAGAGAGTTTAATTAAGCAGACATTGATAACAAAGCTCTAAAATGCTGGAGGAGGGATGAGTCTGACATCCCATCCCATTGCACCACACTGCTTCTCATTTCAGTAAAATGGAATGAATTGACCATTGTGAAGAAGGCACTTTGAAACATAATAAATACATGAGCTGATATTCAATGCTTTGCGGCAGAATGAGTGAGCAAGCAGCAAACCAGGACTAAAAGCAGGAAGGCTTGGATTCCAATTTCAGTATCATCCTAGTAGTTCTGTGACCTGGATAAGTCAGACCATTCCCCAAAACTCATCTCTCATGGTACATGAGGGTTGGGAATTTCCACATTTATAAAGTCTTGGGCTCTTTCTACATTTGCTCTCTCATGGTAAGATGGATTTAGTTTGTCATTTAAAAAAATCATGAGGAGAATGAGGAGGAACTTTCAGGGAGACCCAGATTCAAGTTTTACTTTAACACAGAATCATTCAGACTATCTTTGTAGTCAGGAAACTCTCTGAGCCTCTAAAGTACAGATTTGTTACTTGTCTGCATCAGGGGATGGAGTTTTCACACTGGGAATTCCTCATACTAATGATGGACTCTGGCAATCCCCAAGCACTTATGAAGGGGTGTCTGTGACATCAGCCACTGAGCTGAGCACTAGAGTTAAACAAAATTTGTTTTGGAGACAGGCAAAGACAAAACAGGATAAAGGGTCTCCCTTGCCTCCTGAGGCACATTAAAGCCAGCAGGGATCCCCTGGCTCAAATGTGACCCAACCCAATGTCCACATTTGAAGGATGAAGAGAGCCATGTGTGCAAACACACACTGAGAAACACAAGAGCTTTTACAAGAAGATAAAGCTGAAGAAAGGGGGCAATCAATGCTTGAATCTCACTCTCAAATTGTCTCAAAGACGGAAGAGTATAGAGACCACAAATCTTATCTTACTCAACAAGGAAGAAGAAAAGGCATAAGAGAAAGGGAGGATGAAGGAATACTAAAAAGGAGGCCAATTAAAAGAAGTAGTGGGAAGAAGAAAAGCAGTCTTTTGAAGAAGGCAGCAGGATAGTTTTCAGAAGAAAAAAAAATCAAAGCTCTCTATTGTCACAATAAAATGTTCTAAATCCTTAATGATTAGAGAAATGCAAATTAAAACAACTTTGAGATACCACTTTACACCTATCAGATCAGCTGACATTACAGAAATGTTAAACAACAAAGGCAGGAGAGACACTAAATGCATTGTTGGAAGAGCTGTGTATTGATCCAACCATTCTAGAGAACAGTTTGGCACTCTGCCCAAAGGGCTAGAATCCTGGACATCCCCTCTGATAACCAGTAGGTCTGTATCCCAAAGAGATCAAAGAAAAAGGGAATATAAGTATATTATATATAAGTAAAAATATATAAGTACAAAAATATTCGTAGCAGCTCTGTTTGTGGTGGCAAAGAATTGAATAATGGAAAGGACGCCCATCATCTGGGGAATGGCTGAACAAGCTGTGGTCTACGAAAGTAATGAAATACGATTGTGCAATAAGAAATAACGAGAGAGATGGGGTCAGAAAACCTGGAAGTCCTATATGAATTGGTACAGAATGACAACAGCAAAACCAGGAGAACATTGTGTAAGGTAACAGCTATCGCATAAAGATAATTAACTTTGGAAGACTTTGCTATTCCAATCAGTACAATGATCCAAGACAATTTCAAAAGGCTTCTGATCAAAAATGCCATGCTCCTCCAGGGAAAGGACAGATGGAGTCTGAGTGCAGCTTAAAGTAGAAGTTTTTTCTTTTTCTTCTTCTTTTTTTTAATGATATGGTTAATATGGAAATGTGTTTTGCATGATTTCCCACATATAAGTGGGATTATATTCCTTACCTACTAAAGGTATGGGGGACAGATTGAGGAGGAACTGATGTGGAACTTTTTAAAAAATAAAGTTTAAAATAAATAAATGATATTTTTGTAAGAAAAAAAACTACAGCCATCAGAATTTCATTATCATATGTCTGATCCAACTGGAATTGTGGACCTTCCACTTAGTACCTGTGTCATTGGACAAGTCCCTCTCCCCTCTGGATCTCAGTTTACCCCTCTGTGAGAAAAAGAGATTGGACTAGGTAGCCTCAGAAAGCCTACCATTTCTCCAACTATGATTCTATAATTGACCTTTTTTGATGATGGCAAGAGGAGACCAAGGAGTGGGAACAGGCTCCCATGCAGGGAATTAACTCATTTAGTAGGAGCCATATTGCTGTGTTGGGCCTGTGGGCCTGTCAAGGCAAGCAGAGGAGCCCTACAAGCTCTGGGGTAGCTTTCCACTTTCTTTCTGTTAGTCCTTTTTAAGGTATCTCTGCCATGCCTTGGGCTCTTGCCCCATTAGAATATTTCTCCACCAGACATCCAATGATGGCTTTAGAATCCAGAAAATTCTAGTTTAGAGCTAAAAGGAACTTCAGAGGGTGCCCCATTTTACAGATGAGTAAACTGAGTCCTAGAAAGTAGAATTAACTAACCCAAGATCACAGAGGGGGAAGAAGCAGAGTCATTGATGAGATCTGAATCCAAGTACCCTAACTCCAGAAGTCAATGCTCTACTCCCTCATCCCCCACTTTGCTGATTCAATATATGCTGTTTTTAATGAAAACTAGGATTTCTTTAGATATTTTAATAAACATCTGCTTTTAGTAAGGCTCCATGCTTGGTGACAGGAGGTGGGGGATACAAGGGATAAAAAAGTAAAAGACAATTCTGGCCTTCAGGGAGCTTACAGTCTTGGGAGAAAGGTAAACAAAGGAAAAAATGAAGAGCTAAATAATACTAATTATTGGGGAAGAAAATAAGTGTATCTATGGTACCGACTGTGTGTCAGGCATTTTAGAAACAGTATTATTATTACAATAACAGTATCAAGAATTAGAAAAGGGAGGAGGCTTTATTTTAATCATTTATGAACATGTAATGATGTATGAATGTTCATATTTGTATGTGTATGTACATATATGGGCATATTACACCCATATGTTTGTTCCCCTTGGGGGTATACAAACAACCTTATCCACATAAAATGTACTCACATAAACAGGTTGGCAATGGCCCAGATCTCTGAGATGTTAGAAGACTGCCTTTGGGTCATATAGCCAGGCTAGGTGGGGGGGCTTCCTTGTCCAATGGCCAGTTCCCTGTCCACTCCCACCTGCTGCCTTTCATAAAGCTAAGGAATCTCCTTATAGTGCTTTCATTTGAAAAATCAGGACAGGACTCAGAGCAAGCAGAAAGTTAAACAGCACTGCTGGGTCCTGAGCTGAGAAAGTCACTGCCCTCTCTAACTGACCCTTCCTCCTGCTGTCCAGCTGCTCACCAGGACACCAGAGCGAGAACGGAAGCAACTTCCTGCTATCTGTCCTGTATAATCATCAAATTAATTCTATTGCTTGGAAAGGGGAATGACTATCTATTGCCCAATGGCTCTATTGACCCTCCATTTGAAAGCTTCAATCAGACTCCCTGTGCAGACTCCTTTCACAATTTGGCTTTCTTAGCCCATCAAAGCTCAGCCCCTTGAAGGCAGGGACTGTCTCAATTTTTATATTTATAATCCTAGCACCTAGCACAGCCATACATACTAGGCGCACACACATAGTAGGCCCTCAAAAAATGCTTAATGGTTAATTAATTGATCACAGTTTTGGTGCTGGAAGGGATGGTAGAGGTCATTTAACTCTAACTCTCATTTTACTGATGAGGAAATTGAGGTTCAGAAGTGGAAAATGACATTACAGATCACACAATTAATAGCAGATTTGGAATTCAAACCCAAGCCTTTAAGTACAATTGAGCAAACTTCTTATTGTACCACCCCATCTCATAAAATTCCCACTCACACAGATTGCAACAACTGTGATTTCTCATACTGGGACAATTTCATCTACATTTTCCCATAAATCTCCATGAAAGACACCCCTGCATTGAGTCAGGAGTCAGATTAAAAGATTTCTATTCCCAGTAAGAGTTGGATATTTAACAAAGTAGGGGCTTTCCTCTCATTTGATATTTCAGGACTTGTTGCTGTTCCATCATTTCCATTGAGTCTTCCTCTTGTTCCATCATTTCTGTTGAGTCTTGCTCTTGGGGTTTTACCGACAAAGATAATGGAGCATTAGCCATTTCCTTTTCCAGCTGACTTTGCAGATGAGAAAATTGAGGCAAACAATTTTATGTGACTTGTACAGGGTCACACAGCTAAGTGTCGGAGGCCAGATTTGAACTCAGGAAGATGAGTCTTTTAGACTCCAGTCCTGACATTCTGTGCACCATGGCACCCAATAGCCATCCATGAATCTTAGGGCATAGAGAGTTCATCAAGTTGCCTACATAGAGACCATTCCTGATCTGCCTCTTACAAACACTTCCATCTTTGCTTACAGGGCAGTATTCCTTGATTTAGGATAGCCTTATTCTTTAGACTTCTCCCCAAAACATAGCTCCAACTTTTTTAACTTCACTATATATGTAAGCATTGTTTCCACCCAGTGAAATGTCAGCTTCATGAAAACATTGTTTGGTTCTTGCCTTTGTATCTCCAGCACTTAACATCAGGCGCATAGTAGGTGCTTAATAAATGGCTTTGTTTTGAATTTTAAATTCATCCTAAGTTCAATTTTCTGTTCCTTTAACTATTTTCATCCTTTCCCGTAGATAGTCTAACCTAGATTCTGTTTTCCTTTCATTTATGATGTATTCTGTACTTACATCATCATCCTTTCTAAATACATTCTTTGCTAATCAGCAAGCTGTCTCTGATAACAAAGAATCAAAAGAAACGGATGAAACTTTTTTCTGCCCGCTTCTGCAGATAATCAATACATCAAACTGTCTTACAACACATGCAATATTCTGCACTCGTAGTCCCTCACTTTGGTCCAGATTTCCTCCATCGTTTTAAAGGTAAAATCATCCAAAAATGATTTCACATTTTATTAGCTTCTGGTTGGTGGCAGTTGTTCCTGGACTAAAGTGATGTTACCATGTCAGGGGCAAGGGACAGTGTGTCTGACTGTGGCTCATTAGACCAATATGAGCTCAGAAGATTTTATCACAGACCAGGTACGCATAGTCCATGTAAACATTTGGAGTGGAGATGTCTCTAAATTTGTATACCTCATATTTCTTTTGAGCTACAGCAATTCTGCTTTAATAGAGAATAGCACCTTATTTGATGCGAGCTCTCCATGCTGGGTGGTCTATCTCATAATTGATTTCAAAATTTCAAAGTTCTTCAGAATAACCTTGAGAGTTTCCTTGTATCATTTCTTCTGACCTCAATTCTTGCCTTCTGTAAGTTCTCTCTAAAAGAATCTTTTAGGTAATTGCAATTTAACAGTAGAACAATATGATTAGCCCATCTGACTTGTGCTCTCTGCATTACAGTTTGAATGCTTGGCTATTTAGCTCAAGAATAGACCTCAATGTCTAGTACTTTACCCTGCCAGGTGATCTTCAGAATCTTCCCAAAACAATTCAAATGGAAGCAATTCAATTTGTTTGATTATTATTTAATTTTTCTATTTTCCCCAGTTACATGTAAAATAATTGTTTCATTTATTATTAAAACTCTGAATTTTAGATTCTCTCCCTTCCTACCTCATCTCCCAACTAAGAGGACACATGGAAAGTTATATAAAATATTTCCATAAAAGTCATGTTGCAAAAGAAAAATATAGATCCCATCCAAAAAAACTCAAGGAAAATAAAGTTGTTGTTTTGTTTTGTTTTGTTTTGTTTTTACATATGCGTCAATCCATATTCAGACACAATCAGTTCTTTCTCTAGGTAGAGATGGCATTTGTCATCACAAGTCCTTCATAGAAGTATCAATTCATTGTTTTTTTTTAATTTTCAATAGTATTTGTTTTTCCAAATATATGTAGTTTTTAACATTTATTTTTGTAAAACTTTGTCTTCCAAATTCCCTATCTCCCCTACCCCAAAATAGCGAATAGTCTGATATAGATTCAATGTGTGTAATTTCTAAAGATATTTCCATGTTTGTCATATTATGCAAGAAAAATCAGAAGGAAAAAAACAAAAAAGAAAATACAATGCTTTGAGCCTTATTAAGTCTCCATAGCTCTCTCTCTGGATGTGGATTGCCTTTTTCATTCCAAAGCTATTAGAATTGCCTTCAATCACTGAGTTGTCGAAAAGAGCCAAGTCCATCACAGTTGATGATTGTATAATCTTCTTTATTTTGTTCATTGTTCCCTTGGTTTTGCTTGCTTCACTCAGCATCAGTTCATGTAAGTCTTTCCAGGCTTTTCTGAAAAAAGTCTGTTCTTCGTTTCTTATAGAACAATAATATCCCATTACTTTTTCACAAACCACAGCTTATTCAGCCAGTTTCCAGTTCCCTGCCACTACAAAAAAGGCTGCTACAAACACTTTTGCACATGTGGGTCCTTTGTCCTCTTTTAAAATCTCTTTGGGATATAGATCCAGTATTGACATTGCTGGATCAAAAAGTATTTTTTTAGCCCTTTGATCAAATTGGAGCTCTTCAAAATGGTTGGATCATTTCACAACTCCACCAGCAATGCATTAGTGTTCCAGTTTCCCCCCATTCCTTTAGATTATTGTATTACTGAGAGTAGTAAAGTCATTCTCCTTGTCTCCGTCTCCCAGCTTCATTCAGTTCCAAACTAAAATACAACTTTCTATGGGAAACCTTTCCTCATTTTCTTAATTCTGGTGTCTGAGAGACTCCCCAATTTATCCTGTATGGAGTTGTTTGCATGTTATTGCTTCCATTAATATATGGACTCCTTGGAAACATGGTCAGTTTTGTTACTGTTTTTTGTTTGCTTATTTTGTTTTCCCCAGTATCTCAAGCCCTTTGCACAGTTCATGGAACATAAGTCTTTAATAAATGTTTGCTGACTGACTGCCTTATTGGTGACTATGGACAAATCATGTGAGCTCTCTTAGTCTCATTTCCCTCATTTGCAGAACAAGGACATTAATGTTTTCTAATATTTATCTCCCACACTTTATCAGGAGCTCTAATGAATGAATCTTTAGAAAGTATTTTGTTACTAAAGTTGTGAGATAACTTGTTGTCGGGAACACATGATGGAAATATATGGAAACAAAATATATGGAAAGTGCCCCTTGAAGAACCTCAGAAATGGTGGCTATACTTTTGTTAATAATGATAATAATTATTATCCCAGAACACAAATAAATGATATAAGCAAATAATATGAATAAATAGATAAATAAATAAATAAAATAGCAGGGATAAGTCAAGTAATAAATCTTTTTTCCCCCTCTGGGATGGCTATATATCAATGTGCATCTTTTCTGTTGGAAAACAACAAGTTTTTGAATCCAGATTTTGTAATTAATGAATACAAAGAATATGTGGATATGTGAATGAATGAATCCTAGGTCACTGGTGTATGACAAGTATAAGGAATAAAATACATACCCTGTGTCAAAACCCTGAGCCTGTTCTAGCGCCATAGCCTTTTAAAGTAACAAAGACCAAATGTCTGTTTCTGGGACTTCTCTGACAAATAGTAGCCATAGCTGACAAGACAAGAAAAGACTGGGGAACTCCTGGCTCTATGAGCAGTAATGCTTCTGGGGATCCTTGGAGACCACCATTTGGATCTGGCTCTGGAGGCCTGGTCCAAGAGAGGGTCCATGAGTTCTCCAGGTGTTTCCCACCGATCTGGGAGGGAGTGTTTCCCACCCACCAGTTACAAGCTCGAGGTAAATTTATCCTGGAAATCTCACAATCCTGTCCTGGGGCTGAGCAGTGGAAAGGAAGCTGCTGGGTTACTGATGAGTTCACTGTCTGAATAAAACCCAGAAAATTGCATTTCTCAGGAAGGGAAAGGAGGCCATCACCCAATCTGGTTTGGATCTCACCAACCTCCACACATTTGCAAAATAATGTCAACTCATTGATAAAAGCCAAAGCCACAGCTGGGTTTGCTTATGGCTCCCTTTCAGTTGAATTTGAACACTGAAGTGCTCTTGGGGAAACAAACCATGGACAGAAAAAATGGAGAATCGGGGGAAAAAACACAGAGAGAGGGAGATGGCTTGTGGAGGGTGCTGGCCAGGGAGTCAGAAGGCCTTCAGTGAAGTCTTCCTTCTAAGGTTGCAGAACTGAGCAGCCCAAGGAGCTCAACTCTTCAGGCTACATTAAGTCCTCTGGAACAATCTGTGATGGAAAGATTTGTACACCCTGCTTCCCAGGGGTGGAAAGTGTGGTGATAATGGGAGCTGTATTTCTAATAGTCAAAATTACTTACTCACTTAAAGTTGTTCTTAAAACAATATTAAAAGGAATAACAAGTTGCCTATAAAAGATTTGCAATTTTATATGCAATCATTTTTTTCTATTCTACTAAGATAGAAATGTTTAGTGGGGTTTTTTTTTGAAGTTCAGAATAAAATTAAAAAAAAAAAGATAATGGAAGGTGTGCTATATCAAGGAGACTTATGTGGCCTCTCCTCTGAAGGTGAGGTAGCAGTGTTTCTGGGTCTCCCCCACTTGGAGGGTCCCCTTATTTTTATGCAGGCTGACCTCCTTCTCCCTTGGCAAATGACTTCTCTCTAGCTACTTGCTGAGTCTTTCCCTCTGGAGAAATGGTTTCCTATTATCAGGCCATAAAAAATGGCGAATGCCTGATTCACTCTCAGTCAGTCGGCTTCCAGCTGGGTTTCTGACTTGTTTTGATACCCAGAGAAACCCCCGGGAATGTATTCTCTCTGATCCTGAAAGTCATTAAAATAAATCATTAATGGTCCCCAACCAGAGCCTCAAGCCAGAAATCTTGCTCTGAGAGATAAAGGAGTGTTCAATCTCTTTCTCCTCCTGAGTCAGTCACTATATTTGAGAAATACTGATACTATTTACCAACATCTTATCACATTTGGAGCTTACATTAATAAAAAGGTAAATTTTAAACAAATAAGATTTTCCAAATTCGAGAGCGGCATCAGACTGGTTGAAAGCGAGTCTCCTCACCTTTGAGGAAGAGAAAGAAAGAGAAAGAAAGTTGGGGAATAAGAAGGACTGGCCTTTTTCTTCAGTATGGACAGATTCTGACAGTACAAAACCCAACCTAGCCATGGCTCAAGCATGCTTTGTGTATTAATACACTGGCTTGCTTGTCTACCCCTCTGTAGGGCTGAGGGGTGGGGAAAGAGATGGAGACAGAGAGGGAGAGACAAAGAGATAGACACAGAAGGAGACAGAGAGACAGAGGCAAGGAAAGACAGAGAAAGAAGCAGAGAGAGACACACAGAAACAAAGAGAGAGACAGAGTGAGGGAAACAGGGAGAGAGGAGGAGACAGAGAAAGACAGAAAGAGAAACATAGAGGAAAGAGAATAAAACACTGAAAGCAAATTGCAAGAATATAGAGTAGAGTAAAAGGAAACAAGGAAATGAGGGGAGGAATGAAGCTGGGTTCATATTTGTCAAGTGAAGACAACAGAAACAGTTGCTGTGTTGAATTTTGGGGATACCAAGAAAGTGGGAGGAAATAGACCCTTCCCTCAAGCAGTTTTTATTTTCATGAAGGAAACAATATGTAAAGATTTAAGTCCAAACAAGATACCCAGAGGTAAATTGGAGAAATCTCAGACTTAAATTGTCAGCATTGAGGAGGCTGGGAAAGGTTTCCTGAAGAAGGCTTGCTTTTAATCAAAAAACAGTCAGAGAAACTGGGAGATGTCAATTGTTAAATTTTCAATGCATTTACCCCCTTGGAAAGCAGCAAAGAAGGCTTCACTTTATTGTTTTATTGATAGTCTAGAATCTAGACTTCTGAAAGTGATGAAAATATTAATAAGTGCAGATCCAATTTGAAAGTTTGCCATGCATGCATTTTTGGAAAGCTGATTATTATGAACTCATCCACCATGTCACCAATGATGATAACAGGAAGAGCAAGGATAGTGTGACTCTGGATAAGTCAATTTCTTTTAGTCACAATTTCTTCATCAATAAAATGGGGGTCATAATTGCAACCACCCCAAGGTTCTTGTTAAGATTAAATGGTGTAATGGAAACTAAATTTCTGGAGGGCAGAGCCAAGATTATAGGGAGCAGACAACTCTCTGTAACCTCCTATAACCTTCCTTCAAACCAACAGCAGATATGCCTCTAAATTGATTTTGAAGTCAAAGAATCCACAGATATTTGGAGTACAACACATTCTCAGAATAAGTTACCTTGGAAGAACTTCAGAACAGGTCTGTTTCAATCAGGCAGGGGGACAGTCTGCCAAGCCCAGACGACAGCATGGGGAGACTAGGGCAGGAAGCTGGGGCTGGGATTCAGAGCCGTTGCAGTTTCCAGGCACCTGGAAATCTTCTGTGGGCCTCTTAGGCTACTCTGTCCTGGTTGCAAGCAGGAGGTTTGGCAGATTTGCCTTTTGTAAGGAGTAAATTGTAAACCACTGAGCCCAGGAAGAGCCGGACTTAGCCCCAATTACCCAGCACCAGAAATCAATCAGCAGAACTGCCCCAGGACAAATTAAAGCAGCTGCTGCTACTTTGCTTTGAACAGACCTCAAGCCTTAAAAATGAATAAAAAAACAAAAAGAACTCTCACCATAGACTTTTATGGGGAGAAGGAAGGGCAGACCTCACATCCTGAGGTTCCTATAGGTAAAGCAACTCCAGAGGAAGCCAAAAAGGGAGACATGAGCTGGTCCCCATTTCACAAAGTTTTCATGGAAGATTACATAAAGAATCTCAAAAGAGAATTAGAAGAAAAATGGGGAAATTAAATGAGATCATTGAAAGAAGGAATGGAAAAAATAGAAAAAGAATGCAATGAACAAAAAAAAATCTAATTGGCCAATTACAAAAGTAGCTAAAAAAGGTAACTGAAGAAAATAATACACTAAAAATTAGAATTGAACAAATGGAAGTGAATGACTCAATAAACTTCAAAAATCAGTCAAACAAAAACCAAAAAAAAAGAAAAGAAAAAAATAGAAGAAAATATGAAAATAGAAACTGCTTGAGGGAAGGTTCTATTTCCTCCCACTTTCTTGGTATCCCCAAAACTCAACACAGCAACTGTTTCTGTTGTCTTCACTTGACAAATACGAACCCAGCTTCATTCCCCCCCTCATTTCCTTGTTTCCTAGGAAAAAAAACTGACCTGGAAAATAGATCTAGGAAAGACAATCTAAGGATTATTTGATTTCCTGAAAGTTATGATGAAAAAAAAAAAAACCTAGACATTATCTTGCAGGAAATCATAACAGAAAACTGCCCTGATATTTTTTAATCAGAAGGTAAAATAGCCACCAAAAGAATCCACCAATCACTTCCTGAAAGAGACCCCAAAATTCAGTCCCCAAGGAATATCATGGCTATATTTCACAACTATCGTGCCAAGGAAAAAAAATATTACAAACAGCCAGAAAGAATCAATTTAAATACTGAGGAGACACAATTAGGATGACCAAGGTTCTAGAAGCTTCTAATTTAAAGGATCAAAGGGCCTGGAATCTGATATTCCAAAAAGTAAAGGAACTGGGGTTACAGCCAAGAATAAGATCCCCAGCTAAAATAAGCATTATCTTTCAGAGAAGAAGATGGACATTCAATGATATAGGTGAATTTCAATTTCTAATGAAAAGACCAGAAATGAACAAAAATTTTGATCTACAAACAAAGAACTCAAGAGAAGCAGAAAAAAAAGTAAAAAGGAAGGAACTCTTGAGAACTATATTTCTATTATGGGTATACTTAAAGAAGGTAGTTATAATTGGATTTAATTTTGATAATATGAAAAAGAAACTAGAGGTGGAAAGGAGATCATACTGGAAAAAGAGGAAAAAGGAGGTAAGATAAGGGAAATTACATCTCACAAAGAGGCAAAGAAAACCTATTATAATTGAGGGAAAGAAGGGAGGGGGATGAGCATTGTGTGAATCTTACTCTCATCAGATTGGACTCTAAAAGAATATATCAGATACATCTGTTTCACAGAAAAACTTGTCTCACCTTATAGGGAAGTGGGAGGGAAAGGAAGAAAAGAATGGGAAAGACTAATAGAATGAAGAAATAGAAGAATTAGGGGGAAGGTGCAAAAAAGGGAAGAGGCTTTAAAGGGGGAGGACTGTTTGAGGGAGGTAGTAATCAAAAACAAAATATTGGGGAGGAGGGAAGGGGAAAGCAAAGAGAAAAACCTAACTTTGGATAAATAAGATGGCAGGAAATACAGAATTAGTTATTTTAATTGTGGGTATGAATGGGATGAACGCTCACAAAAAATGGAAGCAGATAACAGACTGGATTAAAAGCCACAATCTTACAATATGTTGTTTATAAGAAACACATCTAAAACATAGTGACACATACAGAGTGAAGGTAAAGGGCTGGAGCAGAATCTATTATGCTCCAGATGAACAACAACAACAACAACAACAACAACAAAAACAGGGGTAGCAATCCTGACCTCAGATCAAGTAAAAACAAAGATAGATCTAATCAAAAGAGATAAGGTAAAAAATTATATTTTACTAGAAGGTACCACAGATAATGAAGCAATATCAATACTAAACATATATGCACCAAGTGGTATAGCATGGAAATTCTTAGAGGAGAAGTTAAGAAAGATGGCAGAATAAATAGACACCAAAACTATCCTAGTGGGGATCTCAACCTTGCTCTCTCAGAACTAGATAAATCAAACCACAAAATAAATAAAAAAGAAGTTAAGGAGGTGAACAAAATGTTAGAAAAATTAGGTATGCTAGATCTTTGGAGAAAATTGAATGAAGACAGAAAGGAGTTTACTTTTTCTTAGCAGTTCATGGAACTTATACAAAAGTTGCCCATGTGTTAGGGCATAACAATCTCAAAATCAAATTCAGAAAGGCAGAAATTGTAAATGCATTTTATTTTTCAGATTATGATGCAATAAAAATGGCATGCAATATAAGGCCAAGATAAAATAGACCAAAAGTTAATTGGAAATTAAATAATCTCATCCTAAACAGCACATCATAGATACAATCAATAATTTCCAGGAGAATGACAATTTTAAATAAGATATTAGCAATGAGATTACAGAAAGTCATCCCCAGGATAATACACTATGACCAAGTAGGATTTATACCAGGAATGCAGGGCTGGTTCAATATTAGGAAAACTATCAGCATAATCAATTATATTAATAACCAAACTAACAAAAACCATATGAGTATTTAAATAGCTGCAGAAAAAACTTTTGATAAAATCCAACACCCATTCCTATTAAAAACACTAGAGAGTATAGGAATAAATGGGCTTTTCCTTAAAATGATTAGTAGTATCTGCTTAAAACCATCAGCAAGCATCATATGTAATGGAGTCAAGCTAGAACCATTCCCAATAAGATCAGGAGTGAAACAAGGCTGCCCACTGTCACCATTATTATTTAATATTGTATTAGAAATGTTACCTTTGGCAGTGAGAAGAAAAAGAGATTAAAGGAATTAGAGTAGGTCATGAGGAAACCAAATTATCATTCTTTGCAGATGACATGATGGTATACTTAGAGAACCCTAGAGACTTGACTAAAAAATTACTAGAAACAATTCACAACTTCAGCAAAGTTGCAGGATACAAAATAAATCCACATAAATCATCAGCATTTTTATATATTACCAACAAAGTTCAGCAGCAGGAAATGCATGAGAGAAATTACATTCAAAATAACTGTTGATAGTATAAAACATTTGAGAATCTATCTGCCAAGGGAAAGTCAGGAACTATACAAGTACAACTACAAAACACTTTCCACATAAATGAAGTCAGACCTAATCAGTTGGAAAAATATCAAGTGCTCATGGGTAGGCCGAGTGAATATAATAAAAATGACAATACTACTTAAATTAATCTACTTTTTTTAGTTCCATAACAATCAAATTCTCAAGCAATTACTAGAAAAAATTAAGCACAAAGTTCATGTGGAAGAACAAAAGGTCAAGAATTTCAAGGGAATTAATTTTTAAAATGCCAATGAAGGTGGCCCAGTTGTACCAGACCTAAAACTATATTCTAAAGCAGCAGTTGTTGAAACCATTCGGTAGTGGCTAAGAAACAGAGTAGTTCATCAGTGGACTAGGTTAGGTCACAGGACAAAATAGTCAATGACTATAGTAATCTAGTGTTTGATAAACCCAAAGACCCCAGCTTTTGGGATAAAAACTCACTATTTGACAAAAACTGCTGGGAAAATTGGAAACTAGTATGGAAGAAACTAGGCATTGACCCATATCTAACACCATATACTAAGATAAGATCAAAATGGATTTATGATCTAGACATAAAGAGTGATATTATAAACAAATTAGAATAATGTAGGATGGTTTACCTCTCAGACCTATGGAGGAGGAAGGAATTTGTGACCAAAGAAGAACTAGAGATCATTATTAATCACAAAATAGATAATTTTGACTACACTAAGTTAAAAAGTCTTTGTAGAAACAAAACTAATGCAGACAAGATCAGAAGGGAAGCAATAAATTGGGAAATCATCTTTACATTTAAGGGTTCTGATAAACACCTCATTTCTAAAATATGGAGAGCAATTTGGAACTATGCTCAAAAAGTTATCAAACTGTGCATACCCTTTGACCCAGAAGTGTTTCTACTGGGCCTATTTCCCAAAGAGATTTTAAAGGAAGGAAAGGCACCCACATGTGCAAAAATGTTTGTGGCAGCCCTTTTTGTAGTGGCAAGAAACTCGAAACTGAATGGAGGCCCATCAATTGGAGAATGGCTGAATAAATTATGGTATATGAATGTCATGGAATATTATTGTTCTGTAAGAAACGACCAGCAGGATGAGTTCAGAGAGGCCTGGAGAGACTCGCATCAACTGATGCTAAGTGAAATGAGCAAAACCAGATCATTGTACATGGATCAATTCTGAGGGACGTGGCTCTCTTCTACAATGAGATGATTCAAACCAGTTCCAATTGTTCAGTGATGAAGAAAGACATCTACACCCAGGAAGAGGCCTGTGGATCACAGCATGGCATTTTCACTCTTTCTATTGTTGTTTGCTTGCATTTTATTTTCTTTCTCAGTTTTTTTTTCCTTCTTGATCTGATTTTTCTTGTATGGCAAGATAATTGTATAATTATGTGTGTGTGTATTGGATTTAACATGTATTGTAACATATTTAACATGTATTGGACTACCTGACATCTAGTGGAGAGGGTGGGGGGAAGGAGGGCAAAATTTGGAACAAAAAATTTTGCTAGGCTCAATGTTGAAAAATTACATATATATATATAGTAAATAAAAAACCTTAATAAAATGTTTCTTCACACTTCATAAAAAGGAAAATAAATTGCTTTGAGGATTTTGTTGAGCTAAGTAAATATTATATTTACCATCATTCTTGCCATAGTCATCTTCAGCACCATGTAGTAAATAGATTGATATTCTTAGAGCTAGGAAAACCTGAATTCCAGCCTGCTTCTAACACATAACTGCTGTATGATCCTGAGTATTTTATTTAACTTCTCAGTATTTTAAACAACTCTCTGGGAGTGTAAGTTGCTGAACAGGTGCCTAATTGCACTATTAGAATTTCCTCTTCTAGGAATCCCCTATATTCAGAAACTAAACCTACTCTAATCCTTATTATTATTTGTAATAAATGATGTGGTAGCTAACTTTAAAAATATTATTTAACATGTTTTTTTTTTCTTTTTAAGTTTGACTTAACAAATTCTCTCTCTTTTACCCATTGAGAAGGCAAGCAATATGATTTCAATTATACATATAAAATAATGCAAAGCATATTAACCATATTTCCCTGAAAATTCATGAAAAAAGAAAGGAATAAAATTATATTTCAATTTGCATTCAGAGTTCATCAGTTCTCTTTGAGGATGGATAGTATTTATTTTTCATTATGAGTCTTTGAAATTGTCATGGATCAGTGCATTGGTCAGAATAGCCAAGTCTTCCACAGTTGGTCATCATTACAGAGTTGCTGTTACTCTGCACAGTGATCACTTGGTTTTTCTCACATCACTCTGCATTAGTTCATATGGAGTCTTGCCATGTTTTTCTGAAACCAATACCTCATGATTTCTCACTATACAAATAGTACTTCATCACAATCATATGCCACAACTTGTTCAGTTTTTCTCTGATCAATGAGCATTCTCTTAATTTCAATTCTTTGTCATCGCAAAAAGTTGTTATAAAGATTTTTGTATTTATGGGTCCCTTTCTTTTTTCATTTTGATCAATTTCAGGATACAAACTTAATGGTAGTATTTCTGGCTCAAAGAACATGAACTGTTTTATAGCTCTGTAAGCCTAGTTGTAAACTGTTCTCCTGAATGGTTGATCCAGTTCACTAATCCACCAACAGTTCAGTAGTGTACATATTTTCTCTTCCTCCCCTGAAGAATTTGTCATTTCTCATAGCTGTGAGGTAGCATCTCAGAATTGTTTTAATTTGCCTTTTTCTAATAAATAGTACTTTACATTTACATTTACATTTTTTCCTATGTGATAGACAACTTTGATTTCTTCTTCTTAAAATTGCCCATGTATATTCATTGACCATTTACCAATGGGGGAAATGACTCAGTTTCTTACAAATATATCTTGAGTTTATACTCAGTATATATTTGAGAAATAAATCCTTTATCAGAGAATCTTGCTGTAAAATTTTTGATAAGGAAACTCATTATGGAACTTTTAGAAAACTGAAGTTTCCCTCATAATCTTTTAATTAGATCTATTTTTGTTTTTGCTTTGTCTGATATCATGATAGCAATGCCTGAAGTTTCATAAGTTCAGTTAAAGCATATTAGAATATTGTTTCATAAGTTCAGTTAAAGCATGTTAGAATATTGTCCAGTCCTTTGTTTTGACTCTGTGTGGGACTTTTTGTTTCAAGTGTGTCTTTTGTAAATAGCATTTTGCTGGATTCTGGTTTCTAATTCATTTTGTTATCTACTGTTTTATGAATGAGGTCTTCCATTCACATTCACAGTTATCATCACTAAATGTGTGTTCCCCTCTATCTCATTTGTTCCTGTTTCTTCTTTTATTTATCTTTTTATCCTCTCCTTCCTGAAAAATCTATTTTGCTTCTAATCACTGCCTCCTTTATTTTGTTTTCTCTTTCACTATTGGGTAAATTATATTTCTATATACACAATTGAGTGTATATCTGTATTTTTCCTTCTTTGAAGCAATTCTGATGAGAGTGAGGTCCAAATATTGACTGCCAAACCTTCCCTTATTACCCACTCCATTGTAAAACTCTTCCTTGAATGTTTCTTTCATGTGAAAAAAAAAATCCCCATTCTACCCCTCCTTCTTCATTCTCTCAGTACATTCTTCCTTCTCAACATTCATTTTTGGGGACAGATCATTCCAATATAACAAACATATCACTCCTTCTAACTCTCTAATAATGATAAAATTTTTAGATGTAACATGTATCACCTCGCCAATTTAACTTCCTTGCTTCTCTAAATGAGTACTCTTTCATGGTATACTTCTCTTGAGTTTTGTGTTTGAATACTAAATTTTCTATTCATCTCTTGTCTTTTCATCAAGAATGCCTGAAAGGCCTCTATTTCATTAAATATTCATTTTCACCCAGACGCATATACTCAGTTTTCCTGAGTAGAATATTTTTCATTATAATCCAAGCTCACTTGCCTTTTGGAAAAGCACATTCCAAATCCTCTGCTCCTTTAAAGTGAAAGCTACTAAGTCTTGTGTGATCTTGACTGTGGCTCCACAGCATTTGAATTATTTATTTTTATGTGATTGAAATATTTTCTCTTTTGCCTAGGAGCTCTGAATTTGACTATAATATTCCTGAGAATTATTTGGAGGGAGATCTTTTTCAGGAGGTTATTGGTAGATTCATTCAATTTTGATTTTACTCTCTAAGTCTAAGATTCAGGGGCATTTCCATAAAAGTAATGCTATGAAAGAAAATACAGGACCTCCCTCTCCTCCCCTCCCTGAAAAAAATCAAGAAAATTAAAATTTAAAAGTATGCTTAAATCTATATTCAGACACAATCAGTCCCTAAATAGGATAGATATCATTTTTCATCATAACTTCTTTAGAATGGTCTTGGATCTTTGCACTGTGGAGAATACCCAAGTAATTCACAGCTGATCATCTCACAATATTGCAATTCCTTAATACTTAGTACATTTCACTTTGCTTGAGCTCATGAAAGTATTTTTCTGAGAGTGTCCTGCTAATCATTTCTTATAGCACAATAGTATTTCAAAATAATCACATACTATAATTTATTTAGCCATTTCCCAATTGATGGAATTTCCTCAATTTCAAATTCTTGTCCCTGAAAAAAAGTATTTTTGTACATAGAGGTCTCTTTCCATTTTTATCTCCTTAGAGACAGACTTAGAAGTGGTATTGCTAGGTCAAAGGGTATGCATGGTTTTATCACCTTTTGGGCATAGTTTCAAATTGCTTTAAAAAATGGTTCAGTTTGCAATGCCACCAACAATGCATTAATATCGCACCCCCTCCCATTTCCTCTAACATTTACCATTTTTTCTGACCTATTAATCAATCTAATAGATATGAGGTAGTATCTCAGAATTGTTTTAATTTGCATTTCTCCAATCAATAGTGAGAAGATTTTTTTCATGTGGCTGTGATAAATTTATTCATTGGGAAATGGCTCTTAATTTTATAAGTTTTACCCATTCCTTCTATGTTTGAAAAATGAAGTCTTTATCAGAGAAATTTGTTTTAAAATTCTTTTCACAATTATTATTGCTAACTGTATAATCCCCCTTTTATTCTATTCTCTCTCATTTCACCTTGTCCCTCCTGAAAAGTGTTTTGCTTCTGACTGTGCCCCTCTCCAAATCCAACACTTTTTTCATCTTTTTTTTATTCCTATCACTTCTCTATCTATCCTATCTTCCTTATGTCACAATCCCCCCCCCCCCTTCTCATATCTTTTTCCTTTCCTACTTTCCTGTAGGATAAGATAGATTTCTATACCCAATTGGATGTGAATATTATTCTCTTTTTGAGTCAATTCTGTTAAGAGTTAGATTCACTCACTCTCCCCCACTTTCCTCCTCTCCCCTACTTTCCTCCTCTCCCCTTCCACTATAAAAGCTTTTCCTTGACTCTTTTATGGCAGATAATTTATGCCATTCTACCTTTCCCTTTCCCTTCTCCCAGGACATTCCATTCTCAACCCTTAATTTTATTTATTTTAGATAGTATCCCTTCATATTCAACTCATATTTGTATCTTTTATCCATATATACTTCTAACTGCCCCACTAATGAAAAAGTTTCTTTTGAGTTACAAGTATCACCAACCTATGTAGGAATGTAAACAGATTAACCTTACTAAATCCCTTACGATTTCAGATTTGTTGATTGCTTTTTTATGCTCCTCTTTATTCTTGTATTTGAAAGTCAAATGTTCTATTCTGTTCTGATCTTTTGTTATCAAAAATGCTTGAAAATCCTCTACTTCACTGAATGCCCATTCCCTCCCCCCACCAAGGGATTGTATTCAGTTTTTCTGGGTTGCTGATTCTTGGTTTTAATACTATTTACTTTTCTCTCCAGAATATCATATTCTAAGACGTCCAAGACTTTAATGTAGAAACTATTAAGTCTGGGATTTGGCTATAGCATTTCTGAGAATTTTCTTCTTGTGGTATCTTTCAGAAGGTGATTGGTGGATTCTTCGCATTTTGATTTTTCCCTCTGTTTCTAGAATTTCAGGACAGTTTTCCTTAACAATTTCTTGAAAGATGATATCTAGTCTCTTTTTTTAAATCATGATTTTCAGGTAATCCTACAATTTTTAAATTATCTCTCCTGGATCTATTTTCCAGGTGAGTTGTTTTTCCATTTTTTTTTTTTTTGGTATTTTACAATGTTTTCTTTTTTTCATTCTTTTGGTTTTGTTTTGTTGTTTCTTGATTTCTTATAAAGTCATTAAATTCCATTTTCTCAATGCTATTTTTTGCTGAGGCAATTGGGGTTAAGTGACTTGCCCAGGGTCACACAGCTAGGAAGTATTAAGTGTCTGAGCCAAATTTGAACTCAAGGTCCTCCTGACTTGAGGGCCAGCACTCTATCTACTGCACCATCTAGATGCCCCTCAATTCTAATTTTCTCAATGAGCTTTTTACCTTCTTTTCATTTGACCAATTTTACTTTTTAAGGCATTTTTCTTCTCATTGGCTTTTTGTACTTTCTTTTGCAGCATTCTCATTTCCCTTCCCAATTTTCCCTCTTCCTCTCTTACTTGATTTTTAAATCCTTTTTGAGATCTTCCATGGCCTTAGACCAATTTTTATTTTTCTTGGATGTAGGAGCTTTGACATTGTTATCTTCTTCTGAGTATGTGTGATTTTCCTCATCACCATAGTAATTTTCTATGATCAGGATCTTTTTTCGGCTGGTTGTTCATTTTCTGACTTTTAATTCCTTGTTAAAGTAGGGCTCTGTTTTCAGGATAGAGGGTGTGCTGCCCTAAGATTGAGGGTTTTTAGCAGTTTTTTCAGAGATATTCCTAGAGATCCATAAGTTCTTCCAAGGTGGTGTGATTGAGGGAGAGGGATGTTTACTACTCTCTTGTCCCTCTCTTTACTTCATCACCTGGATGCCACCTGTGGTGGTAAGTTTCTTACTTTGATGTTTGCTCATTTTGTCGAGCCTGTATCTTGACTTTGAACTTTATATTCACCTGTGGGAAGCACTGTCTCGAGTCTTGTGCATTTTGTGTGGCATTTGTCAAAGCTAGCTCTGGATATCTGTAAGTTGCTTTCAAGGTGTTGTGATCCTGAAAGAGGTGCATTCACTGTTCTCTTGATCTGTACCAGGAGGTGCCCCTGGTCCCATGCAACAAAGTACCACAAACACGAGTGCCACAAAACACCTGAAGTACTCTTTGCCTTGGAACTCTGATCAGGGACCCTGATCCCTTATAACAGACTCCCCAGTGCTCCTCTCTTCTCTGGAACTATAACCCACAGCAGCATATTGACAACAGCTTTGCCAATGCATGTAGGCTGAATCCTGTACCAGCAAAAGGTGCCTTGTAATCTCTGATTATTTGTCTGACCTACTTCCCATTTCTGAGCCGAGATTTCCTGAAACTGCTGCTACTGTGGTCACTGTGGCTGCTGCAGTATGTAGGAACTCTAAGATGATTTAATTATTATTATTAAATATTTAGAAAACTGTATATTTTATGTATATAAAATAGCAAAATCTTTCCTAGATATCTTCAAGTACTTGCTTTAAGAAATAAAAAATAATTATTTATAATTAACACATTAAGTGCAAACAGACTGTGTCAAAGCTTCAAGCCACTCTGTCTTTAAGTAATTTAAATATTTCCCTTGAAATGTTTTACACTAATAAATTTTTTCCAAAAAATTTAATTTTAATATTGATTTACCATAACTATTTTTCTCCATACCCACCTCCAGTCCAAAAAACTTCTTTTTATGTATGTGTTAATGATTTGTATTCTCTATACCCAAAGTTGTGAAAATTTTTTTTGATAATTTATTTGGTAAATATTTAATGGAATCCAAATAGATAACTTTTGAATCACTTCTCCTTTTTTCAAATATTGCATAAATGTGAAATTTTTCTATTCCAAGCTTACATTGTTTCTTACTGATGAATCCTTTATCTTAATATTCAGTATAATTGAGATTAAGTAATAATTTTGCCCATATTTTGAGAAAAGACAAAGGTCTTTTTCTACAAAGCCATCTGGTCTAAGATCATGGTTTGTGACTGAGGGAAAACCACATGGAAAACTGGTTTGAATGTCAAAGACGTTGGAGTTCACCAGAGAGTACATTCCATTTCTTAATTTGGATGTAAAACATGAAGGAAAGTGCAAAGGTCACACCCCAAAATAAGAGGGGAACCAATTCATTTGTAAACAACCCAGAAAACTAGAAATTATGACCCATTCTTTTTTTTCTCTCTCTCTCTATATATATTTATACATGTATATGTATGTATGTATATATATATACATATACATGTATACATAGATGCTTCTTTTATATACCATCTAAATGCATGTATACATATGTGTATGTTATATATATGCTTATGTATTTTTTTGTTTTACATTCATTGCTTTATTTTAAAATCCAAATTTCTTTCCTTTCTTACAGTCCCTCTTCCACCTATTGAAAAAGCAAATAAAATGACACTAATGTAAAGTTGTGCAAAATATATTTCCATGTTAGCCATGCTGTAAAAAAAATCAAGAAAAATAATGAAATTGAAAAACAAAAGATTTCAATTTGCCTAAACTTCAAGAGTTTATCAGTTCTCTCCCTGGAGGTAGACAGAATTTTTCATCATGAGTTCTTTGGAATTATCTTGGATCATTGATGAGTCTCATGGTTGATAATTATTAGAATATTATTACTGTCCACAGTGTTATCCTTGTTCTGTTCACTTTATTTCAAATAAGTTCATCTGTCTTCCCTGATTTTTTTTCTGAAACTATTCCCTTTCTCGTTTCTTATAGCATAATAGTATTACATCACGATCTTATCTGACCCATTCTTTAGATGCTAACTGTAGGTTGGTAGGAAAAGGATCATAAAGTTATGATTGTATCCTCAAGTCCTGTCTTCATGAAGACTGGAGATCTAAGGCTTTTTGGTTACTGGACTAATCTGTATGTCTGGTAATGTATATGGATCTCTTCTCAGAATAATTTTAATGGATAAAATAAAATGTATAGTATTACAAAGAAAACCAAAGGTTGGTGGGGGAAAATATCACTTTTTTCCCCATCCAAATTTGTGGACACCATGAAATTTATCCCTAGATTCAGAATCCTGTTTCACTGAACTGAGGGACTACATTCATGCTCTCCAAAGCCAACTTAGACACAGGGCAAGGAGAAATATTCAAGAAATACATCCTTGAACTTCTCACATGTCATACACATTGAACCACATCTATCAGTACTAACATTTTCCCAAACCCACAGAGCCACATCTATCTACTCATTCATTCATTCTAAGTGATGACAAACTCATCCATTCATCCACATTATTCATTCCTCAAGCAGTTATGGAGAGATTATGTGTCAGATGAAATAATAGATTCTGGGGGGAAGAGAGATGAGTAAGTAGATTTAAGTTCTTAAGTGTCTCACTCTTTAGGAGAAGACATGAGATAAATTCACCCCTGTCTAAAACCTCTATCTTGCTTCACCATTCTCTACTCAAGATATTGAGAGTTAGGTTGGTATACAAAGAATAAAAATGGTAAACAGTTGGCAATCAAAATTCAAAAAAGGAAGAAAAATTTTTTTAAAAATGTTATCAATTTTCTATGGCCCCAAACTTTCAATGAGTAAAAGTTGTTAAGCCAGACAAAATATATTGGAGAGTCCTGAAGGAACTCATGTTATGATTGGTCCAGGGATGCCAATGATCTTTGAAAATGTGGAAAAAGGAGCAAAGGGATTAGATGGAGTGGCAAAACTGGTTCCCATTCTCAAAATGAGAAAGGAGATAAATCCTTCATGTTTCTGACTTTGATTCATGACAATATAATTCAAGGGACAATTATACATTGATAGTGTCAAAGAGTCGCAGAAAGAGAAACCTTGTACATCAGTGAATAATAAAGACAAAGTATATCTGACAGTTTTCTTGACTAGTAATGGATTATACTATCAGTAGACAGTAGAAATAAATTTTTAAGAAGTCTTTTGAGTCTAAGGTTTAAACTGAAAATGGAAGTGATTTTAAAAAACCTACCTAGATTAATCGGCTAAGCTTTAGAGAGTGACAACTCCAAAGTAGAAGGAAGGGCAGCAGAAAACAGCATCAGGATCTCATGTGGGACCTTTAAGGTCATTTAGGCCAACTCTCTCCTTTTACAAATAAAGCAACTCAGTTCCAAGAGCTAAGTAGGTTGCCAAAAGTATATGGAAAACAAATAAAAGAAACTGGCAATATTATAAAGAGTAGCCAGGATAATAAAAAAGATGGCTCCAGATTTCTATATATCAGTACTCAAAGCATTAGGAATAAACAGGAGGAACTGGATACTAATAATGGGAAGGGTAAAAATTGACATCAAAGATCAGCTGGACAAGAGGTACCTTATCCAAATAGATCAAAATATTTAAAAGAGAAGAATGTATATTATGAAGATATTATCATATTAATAAATACAGAAACCAGAGAGAAGGATGGTAGAAGTTATCTAGAGATTCATAAAAATGAGAAGAGAATTAATATTCCTGTGAAAGTATATTAGAGACCATGTGAATAGAAGGAGAAAAATACATGAGATACTAAGACTTCTAATGGAAGCCTTATAGTTCATCACTATTGTATTCAACAGATTAATAGAACAAAAGTGAGAGTGAAAATTTGGATGAGTTCTAGGTTCAAGATCATTCCAAGGTCAGACTAAGGGTCAAACTCAAAGAATTAGTTGACCTTAGGCTGCATTGACAAGGCAAAATTTCCAGTGCCCATCCATCTGATTTTCAACCTATGAGATTGTTTCTGGACTATTGTATTCAGTTCTGGGCACTATATTTTTAAAATAACTTTCTTCTTATATCTTTTACATCATCTAGATTTGTCCCTCTAATTCCTCCTCTTCATATCATATGGTATCATACCCTTACTACAAATATTCTTAAAAAGGTTTGTTTTCTCTTTTACAAATCTGAATCCTCCCAAGATATCTTGGGATTTAGTAGTTACATTTCTTTCTTAAAGGCCATGCCCCTTAAACCAAAACAAGTCTGATTCTCAATGGCCTCCAATAGATCCCAGACCAAGCCCCATTTGGTCATTATTTGGGTCCTGATTGACTTAGACTGAATGTATACAGCAATCGTTTCGGCTTTGGCCAGAAACCCTGAGGATATTCCCCTCTCAGATTCATTCATTCACTCATTCATTCATTCATTAATTCATTTACATGATTTTGGACGAGGTGAAAGAGGCAATTCTTTACTTCAATTGATACAGTTTTACTCACTGAATGGGTGCAGCTTCAGTCAAATTGCAACCTATTGAAGACCTTAGCTTTAAAAGGCCAGATTCTCCCATTTCCTCCAGGGCCATCTCCAGTCATCTTTGTTTATATCTTGCCACTGGACCCAGAAGGCTCTGTAAGAGAAAGTAGGGCAAGTGACCTTGCACAGCCCTCCCTCACAAAAATCCAATTGTCATGGCATCCCCTCCCTGATGTCATGGTTCTCTTCAAGAACGAAGAACAAAACAACAACAATCATTTGTAGCAGAGAACTTAAAAAATATAAAAGAAAGAAGAGGAAAAAACCCAAATCAATGCATTGAAATAGTCTAATATTAAGCTATTTATGTTTATATGCAATGTTTCACATTTGTGAACCTGATATCTGACCAGGAGTGGAAGGAGATGTGTTTTCATACATACTTTATGGTGCTTGGCTAGGCTTTGATAATTTTGGAACTTGCAGTGTTTTTACTGATTACTTTCCCATTTGCGTTGCCATGCTCATCAAGCCCATTGTTGTCCTGGTCCTGCTTACTTCCCTATGCATCAATTCATGTAGATCTTTCCATAGATTGAGGACACTGATTAGTTACAATGTGTTCAGAAAAGAGCATTCAGAATTGTCTGCTATTATTATTAATATAGGAGTCTAGGAAAAATAGTTTGGGACTAGATCATGAAGAACCTTAACTTGAAATCACCTGAAGGTGACCTTGAATGCCAAACTAAAACAGTTTGTATTTTATTTGGTGAATGATAGGAAAGTCTTTTAAAATATAATATAAATACAATAAATATGACATAAAAATATACAATATATAAAATTGAATATATTTTGACATATTTACATGTGTAATTACATAAATTTAAATATATAAAGTTTTGCAAAACTTAAATTTGAATGTTCTCAACAACTAGCATTTTCATATTAACTTGGATCCAGCATGAACTTCCACTACCATGACATGGTTTAAACCTCATTATCAATGATAGTTTGGGGAAAGGACAAGTGTTATAATCAGATCTGCACAGAAAGACTTGGATCTGGAAATGGTGCTTCTTTAAAGAATAAATGTTTTATAAAAAACTACTTTTCAGCTGAAACTAAAATGTTATGATTTAATAGGCATAAAACTAACGTCTTTAATTTAGGTGCAAAAACTAAACTGAAATGGAAGATGGCAGTGATATGATTTTTTTTTTTTGCTGAGGCAATTGGGGTTAAATAACTTGCCCAGGGTCACACAGCTAGGAATTGATAAGTGTCTGAAGCTAGATTTGAACTCAGGTCCTACTGACTTCAGGGCTGGTGCTCTATTCACTGCACCAACTAGCTGCCCCCCAGTGATATTTTGTCTGAAAAAAAAATCCAAGGTTTTTAGTGAACTGAATGCTAGATATGAGACAGTGGTGGGATATGTCAGGAACAAAAAAGAAATAACAGTCTGGAGAGACATGAAGAGAGTCACTGTTGCCCAGGATGTGGAGGCAAGAGTTCCATTATACTCTGCATTTGTCAGACTGTCTGGAAAATTTTATTGAGTTCTTGAAACTACATTTTGTAAAAGACATTGATGAGATGGAGAATACCCAGAGGAAGACAATGATTTGAATTCAAATCACAATACAATAGGTGGAAGTATCTGGGAGTGGGCACTCTAGAGAATGAAGTCTCATCAATGGCTTAATAGGTTTCTTTGAGCATTTAAAGGACTGTTATATGGAAGAAGACATAAAAACATTCCCTTTGGTCCTAGAGCAGAGGAGCAGAGAAGGATAAACTGGGGGATGGGTAGTTTCAAAGAAGCAGATTTAGACCTTAAAGTTAAGAAAAACTTTCTAATATTTGTAGCAGCTCTTTTTGTCGTGGCCAAGAATTGGAAAATGAGTAGATGCCCATCATTTTGGGAATGGCTGAATAAGTTATGGTATATGAAAGTAATGGAATATTATTGTTCTATAAAAAATGATGAGGAAGCTGATTTTAAAAAGGTCTGGAAAGATTTACACAAACTGATGCTGAGTGAAACAAGCAGAATCGGGAAAACATTGTACACAATAACAGCAAGAACAATGATCAGTATGAAAGACTTGGTTCTCCTCAGTGGTTCAGTGATCCAAATCAATCCCAGTAAATTTTGAATAGAAAATGACATCTGCATCCAGAAAGAAAACTATGAAGACTGATTTCAAATCAAGACATGCTATATTCACTTTTTTCTGTTTTTTTTTTCCTCTCATGGTTTTCCTTTTTGTTCTGATTTTTCCCTTCCAACATGATTCATAAAGAAATGAGTATTTAAAATGTTAATGCATATTATAACCAGAAAAAATAAAGCAATTTAAAAATTTTTTTCTAATAATGAAAATTAGAGTGGAATGGGCTACCTAGACCATGGTTTCTTCATCTTTTGAGGTCTTCTAAAATGGGCTGGAAAGCCCCTTATAGGACATGCACATTCCAAGCACAGATTGGCCTATATCACTAATGAGATCCTTTCAAATTCAAACATTTTATGACTTTATGGCATTCATTAAGAAGACATCATAACTATCTAGTGAGAAAAAAAGATGAGCTTCTATAAAGGGATAATAGAACTGGTGTGACAAAGGCAAGAACAGAGAGAATGCTCTTGAAAGACCATTTGTGAATTGCTTGTACATAAGCCTTCTCTTTCTCACTTTATTGCCAACTTATTAAGAATAGAGATGGTAGTGACATGGGATAGAAAATGCCATCCACATCCAGAGAAAGAACTATGGAGACTGAATGTGAATCACAGTATAGTTTTTTTTTTGTTTACTTGTTTGTTTACTTGCTTGCTTTTTCTTTTTCATTTTTTTCTTTTTTCTGATTTTTCTTGCACAACATGACAAATACAGAATATATATTTAAAAGGATTGTGCATGTTTAACCTGTATCAGATGCTGTCTTGAAGATGGGGGAGGAAAGGGAGGAAGGGAGAAAAATTTGGAACACAGAGTCATAGAAAAATGAATATTGAAAACTATATTTATGAATATTTGGAAAAATAAAATGCTATTGAGAAAAAGAGATTACATATTTTTAACTTAATATTCTTTTGACTAGTTAACATAAAACATTGCCTATAATAGAGATTCAATAAATATTTATTTAGTGATTCAGTGAATGAGTAAAAGAATGAGGGGTGCTGAGTTGACAGCACTAGGAAATTAATTGGTTTGGGGCATAAGAGGGAAGAATGAGTCAAAGAGAATATCCAAATTCTGTGTCTGGATGACACAAGAGGATCATGGGATAACTAATAGGAATAATTAAGTCAGAAGAAGAATGTGGGTTGGGAGAAAGATGATGGCTTTGGTGTGGTAAATATCAATTTTAAGGTCTTTGAGAACAAGGAAATGGCATAGATGATAGGTAAAGAGTCTAGTCATCGAAGAGAATTTCGCATCATAGAAGTGGTACCATTATAAGTGATTAGTTACAGAATGTCTAGATTTTTAGAATGAGACACAATCTTGGAGTCTACTTAGACCAAAGCATACTTGAGCAAGACTCTTCTCCCAAATATATTAAAGTGGCTTTCATTCTCTGATTGAATTCCAAAAAATGAATGGGAGCCCACAATGTTCTTAGGCAGTCAATTTGTCTTTTAGCTAGGGCTCCTTGTTAGCAAGTATGTCTGCACTTACAGGTAGATGATTCTTCAATAACATCATCATGGGACTCTCCCATACCCACATCTCCTACACCAATTTTAATCCATATCTTCCCATAAATCTTCTAAGCACTTATGCACACCATACAGAAGACTGCCTCAATTAATCAACAAGTATTAAAAAGTATTTAGATTCTAAGTACTGTACAAAGCATTGAAGATAGAAAGGGAGAGATAAAATAACAATTTCTCTCAAGCAACATATTCTAATAGGGAATATATATTTACATACATATACATACACACATATATGTATATTATATATATATATATATAAAACTAAGTTTTATATATATATATATATGTGTGTGTGTGTGTGTGTATGTGTGTGTAAAACTTAGTCTTCTCTATTCAGAGGGCCTTCCAAAATATTTAGCAAAGTTTTCAACTATTAAAAGTCATGTACACAATGCAATCAATCAGTAAATATTTATTAAAAGCCTGCCATGTAAAAAGGCACTGTATTCATTTATGGATATAAAAAAGGCAAAAGCTAGTCCTTATGCTCAAGAAGCTCACAATATAAAGGAGGAGACAATGAAAAAAATGTATACAAACAAGCAAACTATAGGATAAATAGGAAATAATGAAGACAGTGAATGCACTAGAATTGAGAGGGTTTGGAAAAATATCCTGTAGAAGAAAGTGAAATTTTATTTGGGACTTGAAAGAAGCCAGGGAGGTAAGTGGGAGGAGTAGCAGGGAGAGAGCCTTCCAGGTGGGGGACAGCTAGAGAGAATGTCTACAACTGGGAGATTGAGCTGATGGTTTACAGAAGATCCATGTCACAGGATAAAGAGCAGCTGTTTCAGGGCGTGAGATGTAAGAAAACTGGAAAGATAGGAAGGGGCTGAGTTATAAAGGTCTTTGCATGGCAATTAAAGGCCATAGGGAGCCACTGGAGCTTATTGAGTGGGGGGTAGGGTCACATAAGACTTAGGACAATCACTTTGTACCTGAATGGAAAATAAAATAGAGCAGGTGGACACTTGGAAGAAGCAGCCTTGTATCTAGTCTAGGCTTGAGGGGATGAGTGCCAGCCTTAAGAGATGGCAGAGTCAGGGCAGAGAAGGGGGCAGATGCAGGAGATACTGGGAAGGTCAAATTGACAGATCTTGGCACAGGATTGTGGAAAAGACCAGATGGAGGGGCGGCTAGATAGATATAGATATATCTAGATAGATAGATAGATAGATAGATAGATAGACAGACAGATAAACAGAAAATAGACAGACAGGTAGGTAGATAAGTCGACAGACATAAATAGGTAGATAGATGGACATACAGATATATAGATAGATAGATAGATAGATAGATAGATAGATAGATAGATAGATAGGCAGACAGAAAGATAAATAAACAGATAGATAGGTAGATAAGTAGACAGACAGATAAATAGGCAGATAGATGGACATACAGATAGATAGATAGATAGATAGATAGATAGATAGATAGATAGATAGACAGACAGACAGATAGATACATGATAGATATAGGGATTAGAGATAGAGAGAGGAGCTGAAAACAATACCTGATACTTGAAGGACTGGGAGAATATTATGTATTGTTGCTTTCTACCATGTTGAGGAAAGGAGTTTGGGAGTATTTGAGAAAAAGATAATGAGCTTGCTTTCAGAAAGAGTAAGTTTGAAATGTCTTGCTGGACTTCTATTTTGAGGGGAAGATCCTAGGAACTGAGTTCATCTTATAGCTCCTGAGTGAGTCTTAAAGGAAGTTGATGATTCAAAGGATTGCAGATCTTGAGTATTCCAGCCATGGGAAAGGGCCAATTCAAAGGCATGAGGATGAGAGCTGGATCAGGGAGTGTGAGGAAAAGCAAGGAGGCCAGTATGACGAGACCATATATTGTATGGAGGCACATAATGTCCATCCGGAAGTGCAAGCAAGGGCCAGGTTGTGACAAGGCTTAGATGTCAAACAGGAGATTCTATCTGAGCCCAGGGATAACAGGTTGCTGCAGAAGTTTATAGCGTGGGGCCCTGACAATTTTACTTTGGGGATAAAACCTGTGAACTCATCTGGGCTCCTACTGAGGAATTCCCTTTACCTTTATGGAGGAAAGGATGATGCAGTGTAACTGAATTTAGGAAGACCTCCATTCCAGGTTCAGACACACACACATACTGGCATAATGAGCCTGTCTCATTTAACTCTGTCTGCCTCAGTTTCCCCAAGTGTCTTCACACATCATGCTTTTAGCACAGCAGTTCACAGATCCAGCTCTGCACCTGATCCCAAGAGCTGCCCTCACCCTCTGAGGCAGTACTACTTCAAGCATCCTAGAAGTCTGATAAAATAGATCTGAAGAAATAAGACTTCATTTATTTTACTGATCTTTGGGAATGAGGCCACAAAGAGTTCTGTTTTATTGGCTCTGCTTTCCTAAATGTAACTGCTTAAAAAGAGAATCATTTCCAAAACTTCCACCCTGAGATATCAATTCAATGGTCCTAAATTCCTCATCTTTTTTTTTTCATGAAATGCAATAATCATCTCCTAACTTATCAGTCTGCTTTAAAGTGACTCACACAAAGGAAGCTTCCATAATTAGGGGATGAATTGAAATAAAATTGATTTGGATTTTGGAATATGCATTTTCTTCCATTCTGAGCACAAAGCAAGTACCTAGGAGAGCAGTACAGATGGCCATCCACCATCTGCCCACTGAACAGTCAACAAGTCAATGACTGTGATCCGATATGGTTGGAGGCTGATATGTGTCCTGGGAACTTCCCAAGATAACCAACTTGTTGGTACAGTCATCAGCAGATGGTTCGGTCCCTATTGATGTCAGTAGAATTGAAACCGGTGCCCTTTGGATGCAGGGCTCTCACGTCAGCTGCCTGACCCATTATGATCCTTTCTCAAGCCACAGCTGGCTATAAAATTCTGGGCTCATAAGTCTATAGGAAGCTAATCTTTTATGCTTTATTTTACTGAAATAAATCCTAGAAGGGGTAAAGAGAAATGACCCCAAAGAAATGAGTCTTCCTAAGTTCATTCTAATGTCATCATTTTCTTTAAAAGGAATTATTATTTTAGACATGTTCTTCTTAACCACAAGGCCAGGATTAGGCCCTGCAGTAGCCAAAAAACATCAGACCAGGTTGCTCCCTTCAGAATAAAGTATTTCCTGTGATGTAATCTCTACCCCCTTCCAGGGACACTGTAGAATGAGTTTTCTGACCTAGATTATGCACATGGTACTATTGACTCACTCTTCCTACTCAGGTTGAGTTGATTTTCCATAGTGGAAATGGATCTGTAGTGAGCTTTCCACACTTCTCTTAGTGATTAACAGCATATCTCAGAGATGGCTATGAGAGAACCCAAGATTTTGGAGTAGGGGTTCTTGCCATTTTGGAGTCACTAATCTCTAAGTGTTTTCTTGGACAGAATCAGCATCTTCAATTCCAAGAAATGATCCTCATGTGACAACGTCTTCAATGTCTATCCCAGCTAGGGGGTTCAATGGAGAGAGTGCCAGGACTAGAGTCAAGAAGATTCCTATTCCTGAATTTAAATCTGGCCTCAGACACTTACTAGCTATATGACACTGCACAAGTCACTTGACTCTGTTTACCTCAGGTTTCTCATCTGTAAAATGGCCTAGAAAAGGAATCACTCTAGTATCTTTGCCAAGAAATCCCCAAATGGGACTATAAAAAATCAGAAACAACTGAAAATCACTAAACAACAATTCCTTTTTTATAGCCCTCGACTAGAAAAATTCTAATTCATCAATGGAACTCTTAGAATATCCAGCCCAGAACTGGCCAGAATAATCCAGATGTGGTCTGACCAGCATCAGATGTGGCTGGAAAGCATTTTCCTTCTTCTATGAATCCAGGTCATAGTAGACCTATCATGGGGTAGGGGTGAGATGTGACATTCTATTGTTGACATGTATCAAGCTTAAAACCCATTAAACTGCAAAGACTATTTTCACATAAGCTGTTGCTTCACTCCATTTTTAGACTAAACAGTGAAAAGAGATAAACCCTGAAGAACTCATTGATATAATCCCTGATGGACTTTTCATTGTCATTCTTCACAGAGCTCTCTGACAGGGCAACAACACAAGCTCTATTTTTGGCCCATTTCTGCTCAACAAATTGGTTATTAGTTACATGAAGACATAGATGTGATGCTTCTGAAATTTGTGGATACCACTCAATCACAATAAAGAAAGATTATAATAATCTTATCATAAAAATGCAGAGAAATAGCTAAAAACATTCAAAAAAATAAAGTATAGCTTCTGGCTGTCTCCTACTCTCTACTCATTCTCTCTTGTTCAGACTTCTAGTTAAAAAAGTTAAAAAAAAATAAACTCCAACAGATGTTCCTAAGTGGAAGACTGCCTTAGGAGGTCATGGGGATGCTTCAAGTCTTCATATTGAATGAATGAATGAATGAATGAATGAATGAATGAATGAATGAATGCCATATTGAAAGTGGCACTTGAGTTGAGCTCTGAGGAAAACTGATGATTCTAAGAGATGGAGGTGAGGAAGGAATACATGGAAGATTTGGGAGACAGCCAGGGAAAAGACTGGGAGGGGAGACTTTAAGTAAAGTGGGGTGGGAGATGAGAGAGAGTAATAAGACTGAATTGTCTGAACCAAAGGTTTCAAAAAACTCAGCTGGCAATATGTCCAAGTGTGTTTCAACCAAATCATAATGCAATTAATAAATAATATCATAAAACACAGTAGAATGTAGATAATGTTAAGATGTAGTTTTCTAAATCAATATGCAGTCTGCTGGAACCCTTCCACATGGATTTGTAGCCCCCTTTCTAGCAGAGTTTGACACACTTCTCTGGAACAAGGTGTCTGAAGGAAGATGGTGGGTGATAAGCCATGAAAGACATGTCGGCGTGAGGTTGTTAAGGGCTGTAAATCCCAAAGGAGTGCCTGCTTTCTCCTAGAGGCAGTCAGAAGCTTAATAAATAGAAGGACTTGGAGGAAATCCTTTGCCAGATGTAAGTTGGATGGACTGGAGAGGAGGAAGATTTTAGCAAACAAACTAGTTAGGAGATTACACAGTAGTCACTACAAGAGGTGATGGAGGTCTGAACTAGGGTGAATGAGTAAAGAGCAGGAGACATCCACAAGCTATAGCACAAAAGTAGGACCAACAGAAGTTGGCAGCTGGTTGGTTCCATGTATGGGGTGAAGGAGAATGACAAGAGTCACACTGAAGTCATGAACCTGGATGAAAGATTTTCTCTTTCCACAAACAAGCCATCTGTCCCCAAGCTTTGGCACTGACCGGCCCCCACCCTCAAAATGTGCCATTCCTCTCACTTCTATCTATTAAAATTCTTATTTTTTTCTTTAAAATGTAGCTCCAGCATTATCTACATGAAATCTTTCTTGATATTTCAAGTCCCACATCATCAACTGCCTAATGAACATCATTGTCCTGAAGACTATTCAAACTCAAGATATCCCAAAGAGAACTCATCTTTTATCCCAAGTCTTCCCCCTTCCCTGTTACTTTTTTGTTTAGTTTTAGGAGACAATTAGGGTTTAGTGTCCAGGGTCATACAACTAGTAAGCATCTGAGGGTGGATTTGAACTCGGACCCTCCAGACTCCAGAGCTTGTGATCTATCCACTGAACCACCTACATGTCCCACACTATTGCTTTTCAAAGTCCTGCCAGTCACTAGGGTGCACAACCTTGACTTCTTCCTGCCCCACCCTCAATTCCTATAAACATCAGTTGCCAAATTGAATCATTTGACCTTTCTACCAATGTCTTTTTTTCCCCTTCTACCAGGCTCTCCTTTCCACTCACACAGCCGTGGTCCTGGTTCAGGTTTTCCCTACCCCTTACCTAGAGCCCCTGAATCATCCTCCTTGCCACTGGCTTCTCTCCTTTTCATTACCCCTTCTAGACCACTGCCAAATATTGCTATGACTATGCCATGACCCTGCTCAGTGGCTCACAATTGCCTCTAGGCTAAATAGCAAAACTTGGTGGGCATTTAAAGCCCTGGAGATTCTATGTCTAAGCCCATCTTTCCAGGCTGAGTGAACATTTCATCCCAACTTGTTAATGGCCTCCTTGCTAGCTTTTCCATGTCATTACCTCTCCAAGCTCCCCACCTATACTATAGCTACTCATTGAGTCAGGGGGCAATACACACACTTGTTCCTTCCACTTTTTCTTAAGATATTCCTTCAAGTCTCAGCCCCTAGATAAGGGCTATCCTGTCCACCCTCTTGCTAGAACCCTTTACCAAGTTCTTCTCCCCAGGTTTATTTTTTTTCTAAATTTCATTTGTCACAGAGTAAGAGATCCATTCTTTTTAGGTAAGGACTGTAAAAATGTCTCTTCAGCTATTAGCTATTTATGGTGAATTTACCAGTCAGATTTTTTTTGTGAGACAGGAGATAAATAACCAATCTCAGGACCAGAATTCCTGAATTCAAGGCCTGCCTCTGCTACAGTCTAATTGTGCAATTGTGGAGAATTCTGGGAGTCCCAAGCTAAGCTTAAGCTGGGGCCAGATCAATCTTGGAAGAATGGTTTTCCTCACTGAAGTTCCCTAACCAGTAAAATCCCAGGTCTGGGCTCAAGATACTCATATTTGCTCCCCTTGCATATGTTGCTTTCCCACAACCGAATGTGAACTCTTTGAAGGCAAGAACTGTGGATCTGACATAAATGAAAAGGCTTAGGCAATGATGGAGACTCATGCATAAAGCTTCTTTTTGAACTGCCCAGCTTCCTCCCAGAACTGCTGATAAACTCCTGGCTGTTGAGCCCCATGGTTCAGGGTTAATTCACAATATCCCCAAAGAAGATATCATGATAATGACACTAAGGAGATACGATTGAGAGTGAACAGACCCCATCACCCCACTACATATTATTTTCCCTTACCAGTACATATTTTCCATTTTCTATAAATTTTATCTAAAGTACATGAAAAGAAAATATGAAAAAAAATTAATTTTTTACTGGACCTGAGATTTCAATATATAAAGAGAGCTTAGTAAGACAGTGCTTCTAACAATAGAGTTTGATATTTATGCTGCGATTTGTAAACTTGGAGAGGATATGGGAACTGGCATTAGAAATCACAGTCACTATGAAAAGCAGTATGGGACTCCACATCTTACTGATACTGAGATCAGTGTTCTAGCCAAAGGACTATTCTGCCCTTCTTCTTCTTCTTCTTCTTCTTCTTCTTCTTCTTCTTCTTCTTCTTCTTCTTCTTCT
>JAJPUD010003831.1:202376-225637 GCA_023553655.1 Myrmecobius fasciatus | reverse complement strand
ACATTTAAGGGTTCTGATAAAGGTCTCATCTCTAAAATATAGAGAGAATTGTCTCATATTCATAAAAATTCAAGCCATTCTCCAATCGATAAATGGTCAAAGGATATGAACAGACAATTTACAGAGGATGAAATCAAAACTATTTATAGTCATATGGAAAGGTGCTCCAAATCACTATTGATCAGAGAAATGCAAATCAAGACAACCCTGAGGTACCACTACACACCTGTCAGATTAGCTAAAATGACAGGAAAAGTTAATGATGAATGTTGGAGGGGATGTGGGAAGGCTGGGACACTGATGTATTGTTGGTGGAATTGTGAATGGATACAGCCCTTCTGGAGAGCAATTTGGAACTATGCTCAAAAGGTTATCAAACTGTGCATACCCTTTGACCCAGCAGCATTTCTATTGGGTTTATATCCCAAAGAGATCATAAAGGAAGGAAAGGGCCCCACATGTGCAAGAATATTTGTGGCAGCCCTTTTTGTAGTGGCTAGAAACTGGAACCTGAATGGATGCCCATCAGTTGGAGAGTGGCTGAATAAATTATGGCATATGAATGTTATGGAATATTATTGTTCTGTAAGAAATGACCATCAGGACGATTTCAGAGAGGCCTGGAGAGACTTGCATGAACTGATGCTGAGTGAAATGAGCAGAACCAGAAGATCATTCAATGAATGTAATTACCAGTAACAATGCCTAAATAATAACTAAAGTTATTAAGTCTTTCAAAGTTACCTTTTACAACAATATAGCCAAATCATAAATTTTTCTCCTGGTTCTCTTTATACCACTCTGTATCAGTTCATTCAAGTCCTCTCAGATTTCTCTAAATCTATATTTTTTATTTCTTATGTAGCAATAATATTCCATTACATACATAAATAATAATTTATTTAACCTTTTTCCAGTCAATGAGCACTCAATTTTGTTTCCATTCTATGCTATGACAAAAAGTGCTATCATAAATATTTTTGTATATAATGAGTTCTTTCTGCCTGTCATTACGTTGGAGTGTAAACCTAATAGTGGTATCACTGCATCAAAGGATATTCATAGTTAAGTAAAGTCAGTATTTTACACAAAGATTAGACCATTTGGAAGGTCTTTTCCTGGAAGTAATTATGTAATGATGACAAAAGAAAAAAAAGGAAACAGAGGCAGTGTAATATTGTGGAGACTTTATAGGATGTAAAGTCAGAAGATCTAGACAAATCCAACTTCCGTTTTTTATTAGCTATGTGAATCTCTGGATTCAGTATACCCTCTGAGGAATGGAATGTTACTATTCTATAAGAAGTGAGGAATATGTGCTAATTTTACTCCAAGCTCAACTCACTCTCCACCATCTCATCAACTGCACCCAAGTATCCTATTCTGCCACCCCAACTTCCTGCTCCCTTTTATGTGTTGTTTTCCCCCATTAGAAGGTTAACTCCTTAAGGATAGGGCTTCTTTTTTGCATGTTTTTGTATTTCCTCCCTCCCCTTAGCACTGTGCCTGACACATAAAAGCATTTCATAAATACTCTAATGGACACAGAGAAGCATGAAGAAGGTTTATATGAACAGAAACAAAATGAAATAAAATAAGCAGAAGCAGAAAAATCATACCCACCATTATTGCAGCAATGTACATAGAAAGAACAACCATAAAACCATTGAAAAGAAATTCTGTGAAATTAAAATGACCAGAATTGGCCCAAAGGACACACATGAGAAGGTTCCTTATTTCTTTCTTTGCAGAGATATGAGAGATTATGCTTGCAGAACAGTGTAAGTAATGTTGGACTCTGTCAAAGTTAACTTTTGCTAACTGTTTTAACACCTTGTTCTTTGTTTTAATGGATTTCTCCCTGAGAGAGGAAATAGTGGAAAATGGAGGTGATATAAAAACAAAGTATAATAATCATTTTTAAGGTCATAACACAGGAATAGTTCTAGAGCTCATCTCTTTCAACCCACTCATCTTAGGGAGGAGGAAACAGGCCTAGAGAGGGGCTTGTAATGTGATGGCCGTAGTGAGGATGTGTGCTTCTTCTTTATGTTTCTAGTTCAAACAATAGGAATGTGAATGGGATTGGAATCATTAAACTGAGGAAATTTTGGAGGTGGGGGGTGATATGGAGTGAAGAACAGCAGCAAGATGGATGCTGTTAAGAGGTGCCCTGCGATTTCGGGGGAGAGGAGGAGGCTGGCTCTTCGACAATCCACAGGAAGTAGCTACCTTTGTTCACTTTCTATAACCTCATGCTACTTTCACACAGTCACAAAGGCTGAGCTAGAAACCCAAGGGCTTCCAGAGAATATGTTTAGTCCAATATCCTATGCCCAGCAGTGACTACCAACAACCACTTTTCTAGAGAAAATAGCTTTAATGCACTAAAGCCAATTGCCTGATCCTCCTTTTAGAGAAAGCTTCTTTTTTATCTTGGCAGGAGATCACAGGCCTTCCTTGAAGCATTAGCTACGATTTACTCTTATCACTGCCATAGCTAGAATGGCTAAAAATGCTATTAATGGTCATAAAATTACATACTCCTTTCTTACATCCCAGCGCAGCATTCACACTTCACAACCCCATGCTGGCAGTGAATCTCTACAGGTCGACTTTCTGTTGCATCAAGGAGCACTTCATTTCATTAATTCTAAATTCACTGCCCTTTAATTTCACTGAGCAGCCCTCTGACTCTTTTTATTATGGGACAGTGGAAAAAAGGGACTAATCAGTTCTCATTATACCCTTCAAAATTCTGATTATGCTAATCAGGCTCCACTCTCCCTTCCGATTTAATTTAAATATTCTGAGTTTATGGTTTTTGTCATAAGATAAACCCCAATCTTTGTTATCACCATCCTCTGACACTTCACCTTACTAGACTAGGACAAGAATACAACTTAGGTAAGCAATTGAATCACATAGACACTGATGAACGACAATGCCACTGCATGTATATCCCTGGATGGTGTGATGGGGAAAATTCAGTGACATACTTCCTAGTTATTTCCAGCCATGTAGTAGCTTAGCCTTGAAAGGATCTGCCACTTTGGGATAATGCAGACTGTAGGAAGAAGTAGTAGGGTGTTTGTCAGTTCTGAGTGACTGCTATCTCCAAGTAGCATGGGAGATTTCTAGTGAGTGCTGGAAATTGGGCTGACTCTAAACACACATACACAGCCTCCACCATCCTGACAACTAGTTATCTTGTGGCAGATAGAGTAAGGGGACTCCACAAGGTGATCCTGTCTATAGAGTGACTTTTTCTGCTTCATTTATTCTCCTAAGCAAATGACCAAGTGTGAGCTCAAAATGGGCATATCTGGGGTTGGATGCAACCTTGCAAGTTGGAGAGGCCCACAGGAGGAAAGGAAAGTGACTTCATTGGAGAAAATGACCATTGAGAAGAGGACAAGAGCAAGACCCTGGACTGGCTCATCAGAATATAAAGACATTTTGAAAGAGACAATGTGGAACTAAGGTGAAATGGACAACTAATCAGTTTTGCCAGATCTTCTAATCAGTCTTGCCAAAGGCTTTCTATGTTCTGATGAAGTTTGAGTATCAGCCTCTTTTAACAATAGTTATGTTACTGAGTTCTATTTGAGTCATTCTGTTAATGAGTGCTATTGAGTCTTTTATATTAAGTATTACTTTGGTGTACAGAAATAAAATACCTGTCCTATACCTTATTCATATTGTACATTAGTGCCTTTCTATTCCCTCTTTGGAGAGACCTGAGCACAAGCTTCAAATACTGTACCTGAGACCCTGGGGGTGGGATTTAATAAACCAAAGAGTGTGAAAAAGGGGACCTAGTTGCTTTTCTTTTCTGCCTCTTCATGTGATGTAATTTATCCCACTTTACTTCCTTTTTCCTCTTCTTCCAATACAATCCCTTTTTCACCCCATTTCTTTTTTATCTCATCACAATAAAGTCAAATTATATTTACACCCTCTAAGTATACTCCTAACAAAGATATAGTTCTCAAAAGTTAAGCATGTTATTTCCCCATATAGAGATGTAAACATTTTAACCTTAAAAAAACTATAGGTTTTTTTCTTCCCTTTTTACCTTTTCATGCTTCTCTTAAATTTTTTTCTTCCCTTTTTACCTTTTCATGCTTGAGTTCTGTATTTTTTCTGTTCAGCTCTGATTTTTTCATAAAAAATAATTGAAAATTCTCTTTTTGATTGAATATCCAACTTTCTCCCTGAAAGATATGCTTAGTTTTGCTGGGTAGTTGATTCTTGGGTGTAGTCTAAGCTCTTTTGGCTTCCAGAATATCATATTCCAAGTCCTTTTGATCCTTTAAAGTAGAAGCTACTAGGTTCTGGGTAATCCTGATTGTGGCTTCTCAATATTTGAATTGTTTCTTTCTGGCTGCTTGCAGTATTTTCTCCTTGATCTGATAATTTTTGAATTTAACTACAATATTCCTTAGAGTTTTCATTTTGAGGCCTCTTTAAGGAAGTGATTGGTGAATTCTTTCAATGGCTTATCATCTGGTTCTAGGACATCAGGACAGTTTTCTTTGATAATTTCTTGAAAGATATTGTCTAGACTTTTTTGTTCATTGTGGTTTTCAAGTAGTCCAATAATTTTTAGATTGTCTCCCCTGGATCTATTTTCCTGGGGTGCAGTGGAGTGTCAGTTGTTTTTCCATTGAGGTATTTCACATTTTCTTCTATTTTTTTCATTTTTGGGGTTTTGTTTGACTGATTATGTCTCATTGAGTCACTCACTTCTATTGAATTGCAATTTTTGGTGCATTATTTTCTTCAATTAACTTTTTTTACTTCCTTTTGCATTTGACTAATCGAACTTTTAAATAAGTTGTTTTGTTAGATTTTTTTTCCCATTTCACCAATTCCATTTTTTAGGAAGCTGTTCTCCTTTCTCATTTTGCCAATTCTGTTTTTCAAGGAATTGTTTTATTTTTCCATTTCACCAAATCTATTTTTAAGGAGTTGGATTTGTTTTTCAGATAATTTCTCTATTTCCTTTTCCAAATTTTCTGCAAAGTTTTCATTTCCTTTCTCCATTTTTCTTCACTCTTTTAAGATCCTTTTTGAATTCTTCCAAGAGAGCCTTTTGAGTTGGAGATCAACTAATATCATCATTTGAGACTTCATCTGGAGACATTCTGCCTTTACTGTCCTCAGGGTTTGAGGTCTATCTATGGTCAGAGCTCTTTTTGTTTTGTTTTGTTTTGTTTTTGCTCATTTTAAAGGTTTAAAAGATTAAGGTCTGCTCTTAGGGCATGGGGATATTGTACCAAGCTTCCTCTACAAAAGCTTCATGCTGCTGTAGAGCCAGTACTGCTGGCTTCCTTCCTGTGCTGGGTGAGTATGGTCACGTCCCACTTGTAATCCTGGGGTTCAGGGGCTCACTACTTGTCTTCTGTAGTTGTGTTGGAGATCTCATGGCTAATCTGCTGATCCACTGGCTTCTGAACAGAACAATGTATGCTGTTGTTTTTTTTGCTAAGAACCTCCCACTAGATTCTACTGGAGTTCTCTCTGCCCTGGGCCACATTTCCCCCTTGCCCCCCACCTAATTGAGACAGACCTTTCCTGAATTTCTTCCAAGATATCTTCTGCCAGAAATTTTTACCCTTAAATATTTGTGGGTTCTATCACTCTAAAACCTGTTCTGAGGCTTGATCTGAGGGATGTTGGAAGAGTTCAGACAAAGACCTGTCTACTCTCCATCATTTTGGCTCTGCCCCCTTCCTCCACTTTCCCTTTCTTAAAAGGCAGGCTCCCTGAGGACCAAACCTATTCAAACTACATTTCTAGGCCCAGAATAGAAAATTCCAATACTTCAATCTCTTGGTTCAGCAATGGTTTCTTTAATATTACACTGCATTATGAGATATAATCAAAACATTAGTTCTTTATGCTTAATTATTTTGTTTTGATTCTAGGAATATTTAATTCAGGGATATTGGTGGTAAAGTATATCTAGAAATGACAAGTGATATAAGAACAAAAGATGTAACTAGTCTCTTCTTTTTTTTGAGAGATACAAATAAAATTAGGCATGAGAAGGGCGATCCTTTTAATAGAGGGAAAAAAGGAAAGCTTCCTGAATGAGGTGGCCCTTAAGTTAGGTTTTAAAGAATAGATAAAAACCCAAAAGTTGAAGAGAAGAGGATGTCTTAGGCACAGAAATAGTGGTGTCTAAGCAAAAGCATAGGGAAAGGGAAAGGTGAATGAACAGGATACAGAATGATCTAGTTCGACTTGAGAGCAAAATTCATAAAGGGGAATATGGGAGAGAAGATGGATGCTTTAGTGAAGGACTTTGAATGACCAAGAAATTTAAGCTTTATTTGGTAGGAAGCAACAGGGAGCCAGTGAAAGATTCTGAGCAGTTAGGGTGGAATTACCAAATTTGCTCAGTCATGGTACTTCATGTATTTTGGCTTCCTAAGCTGGTATGGATCCCTGCTCCAGAAACCAGTCTTCCCATCCCTTTTAGCAATTGTATCTTGGTGTTCTAAAGCCAACATGGTCTGACTGCCACTCATCATTAAACACTTAATGCCTGGGAAGCAGGCTTTTTTTTAAAATTTTTTCATGAATTTTAGATTTTTTTTATTCCAAGCTTAACAAATTCCAAATAAAATTAGTATTTCCATATCAGTAATAGAACAGAAAAAGAATTTTACATGAAACTTCATAACTCTATTACAGGCATCTTTCTTTGCTTTTTAAATATTTCATAAATTCAACATGTAATTTCCAAAAGTATCTTACTCAGACAGACTTTTGAGATTTGCACAAGGTCACTAGAATGATGGGTAGCTTTCCAACTGCTAAATGAAACAATCACATGAAATAGAATTTTTGTCCCTGTCACCTTTCATGGTGACTCAAACCCACACTAAGACTTGTGTCTGAACTAAGCAATGATCATGCTTATTGTTGTTCCTTAATTACTCCCATAATACTATTTAGCATTTTATTATATGCTGTCTTGTTCTCTAATTGTTTTATTTGTGTGTATCTTTTCTCTCCAAAGATTATATGCTCCTTATAGATAGGGACTGAATCTTCTATAATCTTTCTGCCTCCTTTCACCCCCTCAAATTCCTAACACAGGGTTTAATTCAACAAACATTTAAGTATTTATGGATATGTAGGGCCCACAATGCCTGTCATCAAGAAATACAATACACTAAAGGGATATAAGATGTCCATGATACAAGGTAGAATAGCACCTTGAATTAGGGAAATACTTAATAAATGTGAGTTTCTAGAGCCAGTCAAAATGCTCTAAGAAAGTTTAGAAGACGAAAAGTAGACCACTTTCTGGGGGAAATAAAGGGAAGTCTTTATGAAGGAGGTGACTTCAAACTGGACCTTGAAGCAAATGGAAGGATTTCAATGATCAGAAATAGGAAGAGTGTATGTGTTCCAGGTCAGGGAAACATGTTATCTTTTTTTACTGGAAAGTATTTGATCATAGGTGGAGCAAGCTAATTGGATATAGATTTTTGTGCACAACATTCAGAGAGTCATAGTCTGGGGCAAGTTCTTCTCTCCCTCAGGTCAGATCAGTGGCTTTAGCCATGTATGTTCTACAGCTTCTTTACTGTCCACTTGATCTGATGTTTGTTGGCTTTCACATCTGCAGTGAATAACAGCATGGAATCTTAATCTTCTTCATGGTAAACTCAGTGGTCAAGGACAGCCTGAGGAGGACAGAGTGATGCTCAAGCTTGTTTCTCCTGGGGATCCTTTGCCAAGGGTTTTGAGTTGTCTTCAAAGCCAAACGGGCCTTGGATTGCCAGAAGGCCCAGGACGTTGAGATTACCTCCTTTTGGTGGCTTTCTATACCCTTCAAAGCTGTCTTCTTGTCTTTTGACTTGGCTTCTGCCTTAGATGAAGGGGGTACAGTGGGGTGAAATGCTACTGCCCATGTAACCAAATCTTCTTGACTCCAGGTAGAGCAGGTGATGTGCCAAATTATGCTACTTTAACCCATGCTGTGCCTCCCCTAGCACTTGCCACAGTTCTCTGCACACAATGGGATACTTAAGAAATATTAGATGAATGAATGTTGCAACCATATATCAACTATAAAACAATTTCAGTGAGCAAAGGACAGGCACTTTCCAGTAAGTTATATTATATATAACTCCAATGAGTTAATGTTATTCTAACTGAAGCACAAAAAGCTATATAGGGAAGCTACAGGGTCAGTGAGCTGAACAGACTGAAGACAGAGAGAAATGCCCCTTTCCTAGACATCAATGGAGCTGCTGACAGTTGGATCATCATGACCAAGACCAGGAAAAACCTTTCACAGAAGCTTACCTTTTCTGCAGGACAGCAACAAACTCTGAGAGCCGGTCCCTTTCCACCTCAGCAGACTGTAAAAGGGTCTTGTACTCCATTATCTGTGCTTGACTCTTTTTCAGTTCTGAAAAGTCCATCTCTGAAGGCCTGCAAAAAGCATGAGGATGATAGACTGGAGGCTGGGAAATACTTGTGAATGATCACTTAAGGGAAAGCTGAGCTGTTTTAAAGTCACCCTAACAAATCCTCAAAATGATAGAGATGGAGATGAGGGACTCCGGCCTCCTCAGTATGTAGGCACTGGATTGAGAGCCCCAAATTCTGGAGAAACAAGTAGTTTCTAGTTGAAGACCTCCAATTATGATTAACTTACTCTATCCCAAGGCAGATGGATCTAATAAAGACTGCCTCTCAGGTGCTTCTAGTTAGTCTTCCTTCACTTGTTAAACATGCTGGACTTGCTTATTTATTACCTTTACCATTTTGGACAAGCCATTTGTCCTTCATAGGACTCAGTTTGACTTTGCCTTTCTCTTATCTCGATCATAAGTTTTAAGAATGGAAAGGAAACTTTGTCCAAAATCTTTTTTTTTTTTTTTTAGTATGGAATGAGGTCCTTAAAAGGACATTACTTGCCTAAAGTCACACTACAAAAAAACAGAAGTTCCAGGGTTAGAACCTAGATCGCTTCAGTCTTAGCATAGCAACTGTGCTCTATGCCATGTTACCGACTTATCTTTAAAACGAGTGGGTTGGACTAGATGACCTAAAAAGCCTCATTGAGCTTGTAAGCCTTATAATGCTATTTAACAGATCAGAAACCTGAGGTCCAAGGTAATTTGTCTAAGGTCATAAAACTGAATTATCTTTAATAGGTGACATTTCTGATCAAAAATTGAATTATTCTCAAATCTTGGAGCTCCAGCCCCAGCTGAACACAGGCATGAAGCCAATCAGGCAGAGAGGCACCAAGGTCCATAGCTTGATACATGAATGGATCCATTCTGAGTGGGTACTTCCACATTATGGAAATCCTAGCCCCTCTATTCTTTTCTATACTGTGCAATCCTTGTTTGTTTTTGTGTAAATCTTTCATATCTTTACCCAAAAAGTTTTCCTCTAGTTCTTTTAATATTTCAGAAACAGAAATATACAACTTGGCCTAGTATCCATGGTCTCTCCTTGACACTATAACCGAACCATCCCTTTTTCTGATTTGACCATGTTCTTGCTGAAACCTTTTCTGCATAGGTCATCACTAGTAACATGCTGCAGCCCACTTTCACCTTTTTCATAACTTTTCATGGCCATTTAGGATATCTCTAATTTTTATTCTTCTGAAATCACAGTATTTCACGATTCACAGACACATATGATCACCAGGAGAAGACTTGTGTTAGAGAGATGGACTTTTGTGATTTGGGATCACTGAAAGCCCTGGAATTTTTCCTAATACAATTCAGCCCAACCTCTTACTACAAAACTCTGGACTCAGCTCTCCATCTGTAGGGTCTGTCCTAGTTAGACATCATGGACTAATCTAATAGGCACCTAACCTGAAGTATAAGCAATATGATTAGATTAATTTTTCCATTATAGCTGATTAAATTATCTCTTTCTCATGGCCATGAATTTCCCTGAAGTGACTTGTGGCATTCTAGATATCACAATTAGTACAATCTCACCTGTGAATATTAATATTTGGAGAAGTTCACAATAAATAGGTCATCCCATTCATATTTTAACTTTACCCAGAACATCTTCCATGCTACTGGTACACACTTTCTCAGCTGTTAAAATGAGGTTGTTTGACTAGATCTTGTCTAAATCTTATCACTCTGTGATCCTCTATGGCCTCTGTACCACACCAATTAAGAAAATAAATGCACACAGTATGTATTTAACAACAAATATAACAAGTGGAAAAAATTGTTTATGACATTGCTTACAATATTTGTGCTGGGGAACACTTAAGAGAAGCATACATATTTATGGCTAAAAACTAATAGAATCAATCATAAATCTAAAATTAAATGTTATCCCAAAAGACAGGGTAGCTTGATAGTTTAAGAACCTTCATTCATATGACATGAAGAAGAAGGATGGGCAATTGGGGCTTTGTTTGGCAGGGAGTAATTCAGCCCTTGAAGTGGATGCAGAGAAATTCTCCTCTCTCAACAGAGTAGGATAGAGAAGAGAGCCTAGAATAGAAGTCAGGAGAATATGGTCCAGATGCCAGCTCTCACATTTATTAACTCTGTGATCTTAGTTAAGCTATTTCAGCTTCCTCAGTCTCCATTTCCTCATCTGTAAAGTGAGGATAGAAAAACTAGCATCATCTACTCCAAAAGGCTATTGCAAGGTTTATTAAGTAAATCTTAAAACATTATTAAATGTCAACTGTTAAAGTGGAGGGGACTTTCAAATCTCTCTTTTTTGCCACTTCAGCCTCTCTCAACCTCAATTTTCTCATCTTCAAAATGGGGGGTCCTAATCCTTGCATAGTCTGTCCCACTGGGACTCTTGTGATGATTGATGGGAATTCACTTGAGAAACTTCAAAGCTGCAGGTTAATGGAAACAACCATAGTCATCATAAGGACCTACCTTCGAGGTGACACATTAGGGCTGGGGAGGGAGGGCTGAGTGATTGAAGATTCCACCAGAGTGTGCCCCAGGCTGCTCACTGTTCTGCATGAAATAAGAAGGGTCTCTCAGGGTGACTGAACTCAAGCTCAATCAGAAACTGGCTGAGCAGAAATCCAAGGGAACCCCAGTGACGTCTGTTTCAATAGCGTATGAACCAACTTTTTGGCTATTGCTGGAACTCTGTCAGCATTTCTGCACCCATACCCAAAGCATCACATCATGAGAAGCAACAGGTAATCAAGGTTTCACACTCATCTCAGGTAGTATTTCAGAACCCCTGGCTACTTAAAACTAGATGCAACCACAATGGCCACAACAACACAACCTCCATACTTCAGGAATCCATCATTTCCCAATAGAGTAGTCTTGATTGTACCAACACCTCTAACCATGAGTTGTGATTACAAAAACAAACAAAAAGAATCAGCGAGCATATTCAAATCCTTTCTGGGTAAGTAGGACCTGACAAAACTGTACCCTGCAGTCATAACCTTTGAGAACACAAAGGTACCACCACACCATGAGCAGCTACCTTAGAAAGAAGTGAGCAGAGTGTAACAATTAAATGGATTCCCTGTATCAAGTCCTTAGAAGCAGAGGCACTTAAAAGTCAACCATGCAACTATTATTAAAGCGAACTGTAATAGACACATTCCTAATGTAATACCGTTTGTGTTTAAATGGGTCCTTCCTACAAATGCAGAGATAATGTAATAAGCAGCAGCCATATATTGTATAAGAAATGCCGCAGTCATCTTAAAATGGCATTTGTGGTTTTGGATAGCTGGCAGGAACCAATATCCTTCTGAATAATTGATATTCACTGCAAATATCTCAGTTGCATGGCTCTTACCGAGAAGCTCCGACCCTCCCAATGTGATCTCCGGCTGATGCGGGCGGTTTGAGTAGGTTAAAGTTTGGCTCCTCGAAAAACTTGGAAGACAGCGGGCTGCCATCCATTAAATTGGAGTCCTCACTTCGATCTTTGTTCTGAAGATGCTGCAGTAAAAACAAAAAGGAACACAAGCAGGGTTTGACAAAGCTTTGGAGCCCAAGCATTCAAAAGCACAGAAATGAATTGGAGCATTCTTTATTCTTTCAAATGTCTGAAAGAATGCTCCTGTGATTCCCCTACAAGGATATAATAAAAAGGAGAAAAGAAGGGGAAAAAAGATCTCTCTGTATACAAATGTTCATCTGTGGCTTTATTTATATAATGACAATCCCCCTCTTAAAAAAACCCAAACCTTATAAACAACCCATATAGAAAACATTTTAAAGAAGGGTAGTTGAATAAATTGTGGCATTTAGAATCAAATCATTTAGAGATGGAAAAGGTTTTTAAAGATTATCTCATACAACCTTATTTCTTTTCCTAGAGTAGGAAGCTGAGGCTTTGAGGTCATGCAGGCATAGTACAAACTCTTGTCAACTCTAAATTGAGCTGTCTTCCCACCATCCCTAAAATAATACACTATTATTATGCCATAATAACAAATACGAAGGATACAAAGAAATATGGGATGACTTAAAAACTTGCAGAGCAAAGGAATCAGAATGAACAATATACACACTGACTGCAACTGTGTTAATTATACTTCTGTTAATTAGCTGACAAAATCCAAAAAGAAAATGCACAGAAGAAAAAGAATTCAGAAAGGGTCATGTAAGCAAAGAGGACATTTTTGTTATTATTTGGCCAAATTTAACATATACATCAAAAGTCATAAATAAATTAGATTCCTTTCAGCAGGAGAGAAAAGTGAGTTTGGCTTCATGAAAATGCCTCTTGCATAGTAATGATATCCAATAATGCCTCCCTTCATGCCAGTAAATCAGATGGCATAACAGTGTTAGACACAGAAAGCTCCCCAAACAGATGTGCAGTTTCTACTTTGAGACATCCACTTTAAATCCTTAGACCCTCAGAAAATTACCATATCAGACTGATTCAGCTGGGGTTTATAAACTTGCAGGGCACTGTGCCTAGCTCTTTAGTTCAGCCTTTTCCTGATCTGGAAATTATGATCCTTTTTAGAGATGAATGTTGTATATTGATTTAGCATTATGTCCCCTAGCCTTGGCCCCCATCCTCCTAAGCTTGAAAGGCAGAGGAGGCATCTGTTACAAATTCAATAAGTATGCTGATGTGCCCAACTGGTCAGCCTTCCAGGATGGCACAGGAGAGGCCTCCACAGCAGGGAATGGTGGCAGCAGTGGTGGTGGCAGCTTGGAGCCAGTCAGCCATGGTCCCCAAGCCCAAGCTTCTCTAGAATCCTTCCTTTCTCCTCTTGATTAGGGGCCAAGAGAACTGAGGATTGGAAGACAAATGATAGAGATTGCAATCACATTAATAAAATAACATGCAACAAGAAAACTTGCTTGCACTGAAAAGCCTGATGCTTGTTCCTACCAAGTAGAAAGAACAGAGGCAGTATGGCTTAATGGATAGAAAGAAATCAGGAAAATCTGGGTTCGCGTCCTCTTGGCTGTGTGACTGGGCAAATTCACTTCTCATTGAAAGCTTTGCCAGGTAGCAAGCATAAAATCTGCTTTCCTGGAGGGCATTTTATTTTTTAAAAATTTGTTTTCATTTGTATAGGACTCTTCATGACTCTTTCTGGAGTTTTCCTGGCAGCACTTGCCATTTCCTCCTCCAGCTCATTTTACAGATGAAGAAACTGAGGCAGACAGGGTGAAGTGACTTAGGATTCCAAGAGAGTAAGTGTTTGAGGCTGAATTTGAACTTAGGTCTCCCTGATACCAGTTCTGGTACTCTATGCACTGTGCCATTTAGCTGTCCTCATCTCATCATTAGGAGTTCTCTGTGCCCTTGAAGTCATAGGTATGGCTCAATCACAACAGCAACAACAAAATATAAAGAACATTGAGCTTGGAAATTAAGTGACCTGGTTTAGAACTCTGGACTGACACTTGTTATCTGGCCCTGAGTAAATGATTTGATCTCTTGAGCCTCAGATTCCCTATTTGTAAAACGGGGGTAATTAGCTACCTTAGTGTGCTTATGAAGAAAATGCTTTGTCAACTGGCCCTAGGCAACACCAAAGTCAAAGGATCATCCCTGTCCCTGCTCCACTGAGCTTACTGTCTAATGGAGAAAACAAGTAGATGACCATAGATACACAAACTAGAAATAGAGTAGATGGAAGGCTATTGAAGAGAGATGGCACAAACATTAAGAAGGGCCAGGATGTGAAATGAAATGAAACCAACAACGGTCATCACCTGGGCATTGGGACGGCCATTCTATAGAGCCTGCCCATCGGGCTGTATATCTGAGGTAGACAATACAGGTGGAGAAGGAATAGAGCCCAGGGATGGAAAGGAAGAGGGGAACTGTCTGGATTGTCTTTGGGAAATAACAGAGTTCCTCTACGATGCTTCCCATGAAAGCAATCGCCCATCTTCTTGATACTAACATTCGCCTACTGTTACAATATAGCAGCAAAGCATGAGATACAAATGGAGCATCACACCAAGGACAGGGAAGAAATGCAAGGTAAAGAGTATAGAAGGGGAAAATGGGGAGTTGGGGTCAATATTGGTCAATATTGGCTCCACTGATACCCTGGGAACATCAGAAGGTGAGGCTGGCTTTCAGCAGGCTGGTTAGATCCCTATGGAGATCTAAGAAGAGAGGCAGGTGATAAGGCTATGGTCTATATCACTGGAGAAAAATTCCAAACTCAAGAGAACATGGAGCTCGGGGCAGCTGGGTGGCACAGTGGATAGAGCACCAGCCCTGAAGTCAGGAGGACCTGAGTTCAAATATGGTCTCACACACTTAACATTCCCTAGCTGTGTGACCCTGGGCAAGTCACTTAACCCCAATTGCCTCAGCAAAAAGCAGAGAGAGAGAGAGAGAGAGAGAGAGAGAGAGAGAGAGAGAGAGAGAACATGGAACTCTATGAGCATGTATACAAGACTGAGACTTAAAAAGTGCTTCTTTTACAACAGTTATTCCCATTTGATGGATGAGAAAACTGAAACCCAGAAAAAATGGTATGATTTATTCTAATTTAACTAATGATAAGTTAGTAAGCGTTTGAGTCAGAATTGAATCTTCTGGCTCCAAGTCCAGCATACCCTCTACTCCATCTTACTGCTGCTCAACTTCTTGACATAAAGAACTCCATGAGGACTTATCTTATCCTTGAACTGACGGGTTTTTTCCTTCTCCCTGTCTGCCCCCACCACCAGCAGCAGCAGTAGCTTCGATCCTAGCTCATAGAGGATAAGTGAAGATAAAATGGCAGAGCCTAAGCTGCTCACATGAGTTCCAGGTTCTCTCAACCTTTTTCTCCCATCTGCCTCTGTCCAGCTTTGCTGAATAGCCTCTGAAATAGGCATGGTGCACTGGAACTAGCTCTTACTGGCTCCAAGAGGGCCAACTGTTAAAATTTCAATGTCTTTATAACTCAGAAATTGGTAAATGCTACAAATCAGGACTTTGTTATTTTGTTGATTTAGAGACTTATGATAGTGATGGAAAATATTAATAATACAAATTAAAATTTAAAATATCTGTACTTTTTTAAAAAGAGAACTGATAGTTAAATATCTAAGCACACCCCTGGCATTGTTTGACACAGCTCAGGGGTTCTGTCAGAAAGCATTCAGCAACTGTGAACAAGTGATGAACACAACACAGGATTCAATGTAGTTAGCTCTTATAAACTTTGTGTTCCAGCTCTGACATTTCCTATCTAAGAATTAGCTCATGATCAGCAGATCTCTTCATCTCTAAGTGGCAAAGTAGATCTAATACTGGTACTATCTATTCCCAAGGGTTGTTGTCAGTAATTGTTTAAGTATTTGTGACTCTGGATCCTTGGTGCTTCACTGGAGTATGACCTATGACCCTTAGTGACAGTCTAATCTGGCAGACCCTTCTAAGTGCAAACGGTTCTGAAGACAGTCCCACAATGAATGCTTCTTAGCTGAAGACCAGTCTGCTCATCCAGGGACTCATCACCAAAGGTTGGGTGTTAGGGGATGACTGTAAATCAAGAGCATTGGCGATGGTACCAGAGGACCTGGCTTCTGAAGTTTTCTGTCTCTTAGCTTGCTCATTCTATTAACTGAGGGGGTTGAACTAGACCCTCTGATAGATTCATAATTGACAAATTTAATTTAGTCCAACAGCCACAAGACTCAAGGCTCTAAGTAGGTAGGCATAAGGGACACAGTAACAAGACTGACCAACACCCTTTGTTTTCAAACAGCTTGCATTCTACTGGGAGATATGATATATCAACAGAAAAGCAAATACTCTGATTTGAGGAGAGAGAAAGGGAAGAGAGAGAGAGAGAGAGACAAAGAGAGAGAGAGAGACAAAGAGAGAGAAACACACATACAGAGACTGACAGACACAGAGACAGACAGACAGACACAGACACAGACAGAAAGATAGTCAGGAGAGACAGAGACAGACAGAGAAAGCACACACCATTAACAAGGAGGATTAGAAAGGGCTACCTAGGATGGTGGACCTTGCCTGAAAGTGATGGGGGATGAATACTGAGGTTTGGGAAATGCAACTGGTTTGGAATGTAGAGTGCCTGAAAGGGCTGAATTTCTGAAAAAGGAAGCTGAATCCAAATTTTAAGGGCTTTAAGTGCCAAATGGAGGGGTTTATACCTCAACCTATGGGACAATTCATCAGAGCCACTGAATGAGACCTGTGCTTTAGCTTTTGGAACAGTGCTCCCTGACCACTGTGTACAGAAGGACTGTGCTGTAGGGACTAGAAGCAGAAGGCAATAAGAAAACTGACAATAGTCCAGGTAAAACAAAATGAGAACCTCATAGAATGATGGGGTTCCATGAGTGAAGAGAAGGTGACAGACCTGAAAGGATTATGGAGAATGAAGCAGCAATACCTGTCAATTGATCATTGAAAGGAGAGGAGGGGAAATCGAGTTCTGAGGATGTCTCTGAGATTGTATACCAGAGTTACTAGAAGAATTGTGAGATTCTCAACAGAAACAGGAAAGGATGAATAAGGAGCAAGTTTGGAGGAGAGAGAATGACTTAATTCTGCTCTGGACATGTTGAGTTTGAGAGGCCTGTTCAGTAGGTGGTCATACAAGACTAAAACTCAGAAGAGCCATGGAAGATTGGGAAGGGGGTTATACCCATACTCATGAAATCCTGGATATTATGAAAAGATTTATCTTATCTCTTCAGTTAGATTCCATGCTTTAAATATATATACATATATTCTAAATAGAACCAATACATACAGCAATGTAAATGGAGAGAAGACACCAGGAAAAATCAAAAGCAAATGTAACAAAATCATAAAATTTAAGCAGGACTCAAATGAAGAGAGGTACAAAGACAATGCCAACCCTAGTCTTCCCATATTTTTAAACTTTGTCAGTGTGTTGATCAGGTGTGCTGATTTTTGCCTTCTCTTTCTTTTTTTGTCTTAAAAAATTAATATTTGTTATATGGGAGAGGAGGGAAAAGGTGCTGGGGAAAACTATAGAGAAGTAAAAGAGTTTATGCTCTTTGAAGGCAAAGACCTTTCCTTCCATTTCTTTCTACCTCCTATGTTACCTGGGCCAGTGATCAACACATTATAGTTATTCAGTCAATATGTTTAAAATTAATTATTTGTTGACTGTTGTGTGCCAGATCTCTTCTGCCATGGGATGAGAGTGAGAAGACCGAGGAAGGAAGTTCAATGGGGACAAAGGCAAAACATAAAAAACCACAGGCCAGCCCTAGTCACCCTCTTCTCTCATACCGCCAAGGAGAATTAGACCCCCTTTTACCTGTATGGCACATAGGCTGGTTTCCTGAATAGCCATGTGGCCTGAAAAACAATCTTATTATGTAGGAAAACCATCATTCCCTAGCTTCTCATCACATCCCTGTGGCCGGTGTTTAGGGAGCATGCATTATTTATGCCACTTGTTCAATTCAATAGACCATGATTAAGCTTCCCACTACGTCCATGGCCTTCTAGTCAGGGCCAAACAAACAACAATGAAAAAATGCCACAACCCCAGATCTCACACAGCTTAGAATGAAGGAACAAATGAAAGAAAAAAATTTATTCAGCACATACTGTGTGCAAAGCCCTGTGCCAAGTGCTGGAAATCCAAATAATATAATAAAAAATTGAATATGGCTACTGTAGCATGTTCACAAATTACTATGATAAAACAATGTAATGAGGCAACGCTGAAATCCTGACAAAGAAAAATTCAGGGGAGAAAAATCTAAAATACTCTATGAGAAGTACCCCCAGTGAAGACATCTCCAACTAATACTCAAGACTAGAATGATGTATTTATTAATAGGCATGAAGCCTTGACCAGGAAGTCTCTAAGATAACCTTCTACAATCCTCTTTCCATACTTTGCCAAGAGATGACATAATAATATTTGGGGTCCCACATTTGGGGTCAAGGAACCTGGGTTCAAACCTTACTTATTCCCTGTGTGACCTTGGCCAAGATAGCCCAACTCTGTGAACCTCAATGTTCTCATCTGTAAAATGAGGTTACAGAATAACCTTTCGATGTTCCTTTGAGCTCTTAACCAACTACATTCTGAAAAATTTAAGATAGAGGCTCCAGACAAACTGATCTAGGGCAACTGTAAGGAAGTAGAATCCTGGAAAGGTGGTTTAGCCCATGAAGTTACACAGTTCAACGATGACAAAAAGATTCTTAAACCTCACTTCTCTTGTCTTCTGCTTGTTCCATGTACTTCCACAACATAGCACTATTACTGCCAGTAATAATAATAAATGATAATAAACCACCAAGGTGAATTATCTACTTGCAAAAAGTTCTTAAGGATGTGGCTTGCAGATGGTCACACTACACTTTTACCTGAAGAGTGAGGTGACCAATTTCTTCTTCCAGCTCCTGGACTTTGGCCTCTCGTTCAGCTACCATATTCCTAAGCTGAGCTATAATACAGCTGTTTTTTTGAGCCTCTATGGTTAGCTGTTGGTCCAAATTCTGCTGAGTTTCCTTGGCCCTTTCATCCTGGTGGCTAAGTTTACTTAGGATGTCTTGCAGCTGCTTTAGCTGGGTCTGTGGAAATTAAAACAAACAAACAAACACTCCTTTGGAGATCATCATTCTGTATATACCAGAATCACAGACTCTCAGAGAAAGAGGGGATATTAGGTTACATCTCAGCCAATGAGCACCTGAAGCAGGACTACGTCCCTGGCAAGCAGTCATATAACATCTGCTTGAAGATTTGTGAGGACGAGGAACACCCAAGCTTTCATTTCTGCTTCCACTGAGTCAAAAGTTTTTCTATATCTTTCCCATGTTGCTGCAAGTGCTGTTCTCTGAGACCAAGCAGAATAAAACTAGATCTCTTCCCATATGCTGGCACTAGAGATGTCAGAAAAGAGGCATAATCCCTGTAACTACTAACCCCAAATCTCCTCTCTTCTGGACTTCCCTTAAACTATCTTTCAATGACATCATCTCTAGGCTTCTCATCATCACAGTTGCTCTCCTATATACACACTCCAAATAGGAAATGCAAAATATTGTATCCTAAACTGCATACAACATGTCAAATGTAGCCTGAGCAGGGTAAAGGACAATGTGATTATCCTCTCCCTCATTCTGGATGTAGGGCTTCTATTCTAAGACTGCAGGAGCTTTGGGGCTACCATGTTAGACTACTGACTTGTATTGAGTTTGCAGGCCACTAAAATCTTGTAGGCCTTTTTTCTTTTCTTTTTTTTTTTCTTTTTTTTATTATTTTTTTCCTTTTTTTATTTGCATAACATATGTGTGGGTAATTCTTCAACAATAACCCTTACATAGCTTTCTGTTACAAATTTCCCCCCAACTCCCCACCCCTCCCCTAGATGGCAGGATATCCACTACATGTTAATTATGTTAAAATATTGGCAAATCAAATATATGTATACATATTTCCAAACTTATCATTGTTGTGCAAGAAAAATCTTATTCATAGGCCTTTTTTCACATAAACCATTTTCTAGTCATATCTCTCTATCCTGTATTTCTGTAGGTGATTTTTTGGACTCTACCCCCAATTTTGGGGACCTAACATTTATTTCTATTTTCATCTTCCTAATTTCAGTCCATCATTCCAGTCCAAATCTTTTTAGATTCTAATTCTGGCATTCATTATATTAGCTAAACCTCCTACCTGTGTGTAATCTGCAAAATTGATAAGCATGCCATCTGTGCCTCCATCTAAGTCATTGACAAAAATGTTAAACAGAACATGGATAAGAATAGAGATCTGTAGCACACCTCCAGAGATCTCCCTTGAGTTACACTCATGGAGAAGCTCTTCCTTGCACAGGGAAGGGAAAACACAGGCAGGCCATTAACCTTGGACTCAATTTTTCCCTCAATAGTATTCAACTTATTATGTTCCCTCTCCACTAAGTCTCCTTACTTGCCAGAAGATGGTTTGGTATTCTTTGGAGAACTCGGGACTTGGGAGTTCTAACTTCTTAGGAATAAACACATGACCCCTACCACCAACTTGAAGGATCCCTTCCTACTCTCTGAATCATGAAAAGTTTAGAAGAAATAATCCATTCCACTCTCAATTCCCATTCCTAATCCACAAAAGTAGTCCCTTTGTTCTTCACTGGCTAGAAGCCCATTAAAGCATCACTTGACAATGGCTAAAGCTATTTCCCCAAAAGGCATTTTCAGGTGACTTTTAAGACAAAAGTCTTTTAAACCCAAAGGAATAAAATTCTAATGTCAGAGTTTCAACACCCTGAAAGGAAAGGGAGAGTCTCATTCTTAACCAAGGTGGCCCATGTACTATTTGGGGAGGATTCCTGGGTCAAAGAAGGATATATCTGAATACCAACAGTGAATCCCCTTCATGACAATCCCCTTCATGATTTATGCTAAGCTAATTTCACATCTCCCAGGGGTAAAGTAGAAGGTTGAATCTTCCTGAGGGTCCCACAAGAAGTTTTTATTACTTTTCTTTATCCCTTCAAATAAGTCTTATGCATTGCTTCCTTCATCTGTGCCTTCACCTAAGCTAATAGATCCTCCCCTCTCCCTTCTATTTATTCAAACTTTTATCCATCTTCTCAGGTTAGCTCAAGTCTTATCTACTACATCATGTAATTCCCAACTATTCTATCCCTCAATGAGTTTTCTCTCTCTAAAATATCTATTTTTTAGGAAACATGAAGATTCTGAGATTGCAAATACATTATCATATATCTTCATATATCATATATCTTCAAAGCTCTGAAATGGAAGGAATCCAAAAGGGTATCTATTTCAAAGTCTGCCTGAAGCAGTAATCTCCTGGATAAAATCCCTTACAAATACTTCATTCATTAAGCCCCTAGTGACTCCTGGATGAATGGTAGCAGCAGGGTGATGTCCTTCCCAGGACTGGGGTCCTTTAGCCCATAGCACATTTTGGGAAGAATGTGGGCCTGTAAGACAATCACATGTTGCTGAAAGTTATACCATCAGAGCATCTATGAGCTCATCGTCATGTTTGCCTTTCTCAAGCAGGGTTGCAATTTGGCTCTTAAGTATTTTAATTTCATTGGACAACACTTTGTTCCGGGATTTTATGCCATCACATTTTCGTTTTAGGTCTTCGTGATCTTTTTGAAGACTATTTCGCTCACTGGTGAGTCTCTGAAATGAGATAAGACACAATTACATAAAACAACTCGATCAGTAATTCAACAAATACTTATTAAGCCACTCTCATCACTGGAAATACAAAGATAGCTATGATGTTGACCCCGAACTCAAGGGATTTATAGTCATAGGATTTAGAGGAAAGTAAGATTTAAAGAAAAATCCAAAAAAAAGCATTTTTCAAACCATAATCCTTTTCATTTTGCAGATGAGAAAACTAATCCCAGAAGAATGCTACTACTTACTCACGTCTTTCTATAGGTTATTTTGATGCTTTCCATTTTAAGGTAAAAGGAAATATTAACCTTCCTATAAGACTTTTAAACAAATCACTTCAAACTCATTTGGTTTCACTGGCCAGTGCTATCTGAAGAGTGAAAGTATGTCTAAATTTGAAATTGTTTAAAGCATTAAAAGACTGAAAAGTACAAAAATGCAAAGTAGCACAAGATAATTTGTTATTTACTTCAGCAGCTCAAGAGCATGTAATTGTATTGGTATGGGGATTCTCTCTCCCAGTACAGATCTCAGCCCTTCCTACCCAGTAGATGTAGATGGTTCTTCATGAATTATGGAATTGAAAAAAATTCACTCCTTAATGGTCCACAGCTCGAGTAAGCTCTTCTGCATTCAGCAGCACCAGAGAAAGAGGGAAAGATTTAGATCCAAGAACTTGGAATGGGGAGACAAGTTAAAATGCTGCCTCAGATACTAGCTCTGGTACTGCAGGCAAGAAATTTCCTTTCTCTGAGACTTGGTTTTTCTCTTTTGTAAAATATGGCTGACATTTGTGCCAACTGTCTCACCGAGTAATGGATAAAGTGATTTTTAGATCTTAAAGGAGGATAGGGGTCTGTTATACTCAGGCTATTTATCAGTTGGCCACATGCAGACTCACAGGCCAATATTTGAAGCCTTCCCAGTCTGAAGACTCGCCAGGGTTTGAGTAAGAGTCAGTGAATCAAGGTCCCCTCCCTCAGCCCTCAGAGGACTTAGAAGGAAGATATCTGCAAGAAGAAGTGGAGCTGCCAATAAGAGCAATAAAATCAGTGAAACCCTTCTAGCAGAAATTTAAGGAAAGCTGAAAAAAGTGTGTGGGGGGCCTGCAAGGAGGGTAAGGCACTAGCATTTCTGCCACAGTCTGACCTCAGTGCTCAAAGAGCCCATCTCTTCTAGAACAAAAAGACAGAGGAGGTTGAAAGAATGCTGATCTGCTCTCCTGTTTATCAGGGAGAACAGTGTTACTTTAAAAATTAAAAGAGTCAGGGCAACTAGGTGGTGCAGTAAATAGAGCACTAGCCTGAAGTCAGGAGGAGGACCTGAGTTGAAATGTGACCTCAGACACTTAACACTTCCTAGCTGTGTGTCCCTGGGCAAGTCACTTAACCCCAATTGTCTCAGCAAAATAAATAAACAAAAATTAAAAAAAAAATTAGAAGAGTCCCAATGTGAAAATAAAGCAGAAAAGGAATATGAAGAGGAACTGAGAGAAGAATGGAGGGATAAAGAAAGGTAAGAAAACCAATGAACACTTAGGATTAAGTAACAGATATCAGGCTAAGAAAGAGAGAGAGAGAGAGAGAGAGAGAGAGAGAGAGAGAGAGAGAGAGAGAGAGAGAGAGAGA
>JAJPUD010003831.1:183989-202366 GCA_023553655.1 Myrmecobius fasciatus | reverse complement strand
AGAGAGAGAGAGAGAGAGAGAGAGAGAGAGAGAGAGAGAGAGAGAGAACTGATCTTTCTGAGAAAGAAGAAAGCTCTTTCTACTTGGAGGGAAAATTATGTAGACACACAGGGGCATTTGGGTTAGAGGCAAAGCAGTAAGGCAAACCAGAAGAAGTGGTTGGAGACTCCCTACCAAGAGGTACTTGAGTATTTGTTGAACAGATCAGTAAAACAAGAATTTATCAAATGCCTCCCTATGTGCCAAGGACTTTGCTGGATATTCACTAAAGACAATCTTTACTCTCAGGGAGTTCATACTCTGAGAAAGGTATGCTTTCTCTTTTTTTTTATTAATACTTTTTATTTGCAAAACATATGTATGGGTAATTCCTAAACATTAACCCTTACAAAGCTTTGTTACAAATTTCCCCCCCTGCTCCCCACCCCTAGATGGCAGGATATCCACTACATGATAATTATGTTAGAATACTTAAGAAATCGAATATATGTATAGTTATTGCATCATTTTTTGTGCAGGAGAAATCATATCTACAAGAAAGAATAATCCGATAAAGGAAATACAATGCAAGCAAACCTCAATAGAGAACATGAAAATATTATGTTGTGGTCCACATTTCACATCCCTCTCTCTGGGTGTATATGGCTCTCTTCACCAAACAATTGGAACTGGTTTGAAGCATTTCATTGTTGCGGAGAGCCATGTCCATCAGAATTGATCATCATATAATATTGTTGTTGCCGTGTATAACGATCTCCTGGTTCTGCTGATTTTCATGCAAGTCTCTCCAGGCCTCTCCGAAATCGTCCTGCTAGTCGTTTCTTACAGAGCAATAATATTCCATAACATTCATATACCATAATTTATTCAGCCATTCTCCAAACAATGGGCATCCATTCAGTTTCCAGTTTCTAGCCACTACAAAAAGAGCTGCCACAAACATTCTTGCACATGTGGGGCCCTTTCCTTCTTTTATGATTTCTTTGGGATATAAGGAAAGGTATGCTTTCTCATCTAAGAGTGTAGACTAGAGTGATGGGAACTCTTCTAAGACTTACCACTTGTGGTGACCTGCTCAGAAACCCATTACATGACCAAGAGGAATCAAGAAAACTATGGAGTCTTGTGCAACAAGTTGAAAACCTGCAGGATGGCAAGTGGTATTTTCAACAACGATGCTGATTGAAACTGAGGCTTCAGGACAGAAAGGCAAGATGTATGAGTTCAAAGATAGAATTTAGATTTCTATGTTGCAGCTTTAAATATAGGAGTGACAGGCTCCTGAGTAGGAATTAAATGCACTTAATAAGGACTAATAAAATGCACTTGCCCAAAATCTGAACAAATCCAATCAAAACTGCTCTAAACTCAAAGGAGGGCAGGGGAGAAGAAAACTGTTTGCATATATTCACCAAATTATATATGAGAAGAATTAGCTGCAGTGTAGGAAGAATAGCTTTAGAGATCCCCAAAAATTCACAGGAGAAAATATCCAAGTCAAGAAGTATTTATTAAGCACTAACTATATATAAGAAAGAAAACACCAATGAAACCCAGATGTCTGGGCTATACATGGGAAACCTACTGCTCCTAATTTAAAGAGAAAAAATTAACCTTGAAAGGTATCACTGAGTCTTGGTGGGATGAGACTCATGATTAGAATTCGGTTCTAGAAGAATATACTCTATTCAAAAGGGGGAGGAAAGATAATTAAAAGAATGTTGGGAAATGTGACATTAATGGGGGTGCATGGGAGCCAGATCTCACTGACTCTTAAAAGCTAATTGTTAAATTTTTAGTGAGTATATTTATACTTTGAAAATCAGGAAATGCTACAAATCAAGACTTGATATATATATTCTGTTGATTGTGAACTTAAGAAAGTGATGGGGGGGAAATGTCAATAATGCAGATTAAACTTAAAAATATTGCTTGCACATATTTTTATTCAGAGTAATTAACAATTTCTTGATTGCCTTACTCATAATTTTATTATAATGATAATTTTATTATTCAAGACAGAGAAACAATTGAGGAGAACTTCTGTTTTAGATTTGATTTTCACTAATTCAGGAAAGTGAAAGGGAAGAGGTAAAGTCTGTTCAACTCTTACTGGACATTTCTTTGTTCTGTCAAGGAAGGATTGAACAAAAATAGTTGACCAAGAGTTAACAACTGAAATGATCAAGAAGACTGTAAAACATCCCTTGGGTACCTTTGATGAGTTCAGATCATCAGGCCCTCCTGAGAAGGCTCACTTGACAAGTGTGACTACTAAGTCACTGTCAGTGTCTATTAAAAGATGTAAGAGATAAGGCACAAGAGGCCTGGAGAGATTTGCATGAACTGATGCTGAGTGAAATGAGCAGAACCAGGAGATCATTATACACAGCAAAAAGCAAAAAAAAAAATGTCATGGAGGTAGAGTTGGCAAGAATTGGCAAGATTTATGAAATGAGGGATAAGGAAGAGCAAAAAACCAGAAATCCAATCACTTGAGTGATGCCTTCAATAACAACAGCAAAGTCTAAAAGAGATAGAGGTTTGGGGAGAAAAATGATTTCCATCTTGGATATCTTTAAGTTTGAGACAACTAACAGGATATTCAGATGGCAATGTTCAGCAAGAACTTAGTTACATACAATTGAAGTTCATAAAAGATCTGGGAAGTTATCTACATAGGTTAATAGTTGGTAGCTAATAGGATCATAAAGGGAGAGAGTAGAGAGAAAGAAGGCAGATTTTTGTAGGATACCTATACTTAGCAGGATGGAGAAAGAAAATTCAATCACAGTGAGAATGGCAGAATACTTAATGTCCATATGATCATTAGTCAACAAGCCATTATTATAGTGCTTTCTAAATGGCAGGCACTGTGATAGACAGTAGGAATATAAAGAAAAACAAAAACAGTCCCTGTCCCTGTTTACATTCTAATGGAAATAACATGTAATTAGGTCATATCTAAATTACATACAACTAGGGCATACATGTGGCATTAATATATGACTAAAGCAACTAGGTAGCGCAGTGGATAGAGTGCCAGACTGGAGCTAGTAAGGCATGGATTCAAATCTGGTCTTAGACACTAGCTGTGTGAACTCTGGGTGTCACTTCACCCTGTTTGCCTCAATTTCCCCATCTGTAAAATGAGCCAGAAGAGGAAATGGCAAACCTCCCCAGTATTTCTGCCAAGAAAACCCCAAATTTCAGAGGGGAAGATATTAGCATCTAGGACTGAAAAGATCTTCTGCAGGAGATGAGGTTTGAGCTGAGTCTTAAAGGAAACCAAAGAAACTAAGAAGCAGAAGCAAGAAGGTAAGGCAGAAAATTCTGGACTATCACTACAAAGGCATAGGATAAAGGAATAGTCTGTATATCTGTGTCGCTGGATTGTATAGTGCCTGGAGAGCAATAAAGTAAAAAAAAATTGGGAAAGCAGCATTTGAAAAACTTTAAATGCCTGAGGAATTTATATTTAATCTTGGAAATAATAGAAAGATACTAATTTATTGAGGAAGTGACTTTAGAAAGTGCTTTAGGAAGTTATCAAACTGTGCATACCCTTTGACCCAGCAGTGTTTCTATTGGGCTTATAAGCCGAAGAGATCTTAAAGGAAGGAAAGGGACCCACATGTGCAAAAATGTTTGTGGCAGCCCTTTTTGTAGTGGCTAGAAACTGGAAACTGAGTGGATGCCTATCAGTTAGAGAATGGCAGGATGATTTCAGAGAGGCCTGGAGAGACTTGTGTGAACTGATGCTGAGAGCAGAACCAGGAGAACATTATACATGGCAACAACAATACTATATGATGATCAACTCTGATGGACATGGTTATCTTCAACAATGATGTGATTCAAACCAGTTCCTATTGTTCAGGGATGAAGATAGTCATATATATAAATCCAGAGAGAGGCCTGTGGGAACTGAGTGTGGACCACAACATAGCATTTTAATGCTTTCTGTGAATATTTCCATGCATTTTGTTTTCCTTCTTAGGTTGTTTTTTTCTCTTTTTCTAGATCTGATGTTTCTTGTGCAGTAAGATAACTGTATAGATATGTATACATGTATTGTATTTGTCATATAATTTATCATATTTAGCATGTATTAGATTACCTGTCGTCTAGGGGTGGGGGTGGGGGAAGGAGAGGAAAAGCTTGGAACAAAAAAAAAGTTTTGCAAAGGTCAATGTAGAAAAATCACTCATATGTTTTGTAAATAAAAAACTTTTAATAAAAAAAAGAAAGTGCTTTAGGAGAACTGAGGTTGTGTTTTAGAAAAACTGAGGAAGCGCTTTAGAAAAAATCAGTGGTTGCTGAATGAAGGATGGACTGAAGTGAAGAGAAGCTTGAAGCAGATTGAGCCTAATCAGAAGGCTATTGCAATAGTCCAGTAAAGAGAGAGGAGGGAGGGCCTGACATAAGCTGGTAGCTATGAGAGTGGAGAGAAAGAAAGGGTCAGAAATGAGAAATACTGTAAAAGTAGAAAAGATACAATTTGATATATATTGATAAATGGAGTGAGTGTGGGTGGTCAAGTTGTAAATATGACTGAAGATGGTACCTCTCAAATAGTGTATCAAATAGAGCATCAAACTCAGAAACATCAAGAAACAATTGATAAAAAGATTATATATAATAAAAAGTCCATTCTGATCCTAAATAGCATGAAATACATCATCATTGATTCTGAATAGAACTAAGTATGGCTTTTTCATTTAAAAAAGGAGTTGTACCAAAACATCATCTTAATCACTTGCCATGAAAATCAAATTATAACAGTTAATTCATCTCATGGAAACTTTCTCCTGTGATATTAAAATGTCATGTAAACTTGAAAAGTATAAAATTCTAATTGTGCATGAAGGAAGGAGAGAGACTGAAGATTTGGGGCTTGAACCAATGGATCTTCATACTTTGATATATCAAACTTAAGGCTATTAAGGAAAAAGCCAAGGCTTAGGATGTGAAGAGGTTGATTGGCATCCTGAAGACAAAGCTTACAGGAAGCAATACCTATGCAATATCAGTCTCAAATTATACTTTTGGAATGATAAAATGGATAATATTGGATTTAGAAGGTGTCCAAACAAAAACCCATAAAACGTTAAGTAAAATATAGAACAAACAACCTCTAAGGCATTTACTGGAAGATTAATACTCCCTTAACAATGAGAGAAAGAACTGATATTTTCAGAACACACACACACACACACAAAGTTTATAGTTTAAAGAAATACTTTTGGAACAGACTTAATTAATTGCCTCATAGAGAAATAATAAAGAAAAAAGAAATAGATACAACTAGGTGGAGCAGTGGAGAGTCCAGGAAAACTTGAATTCAAATCTGGCTTTGGATACTTGCGAGCTGAGTGACCCTGAACAAGTCCTTTAGACTTCTAACACCATCCCCTGCCTTTCCCACCCCAGCTCTCCCTTAGCTTCCTTCAATGTGTATTCCATTTTCCCCCATTAGAATATAATCTCCATGAGGAAAAGAATAGTCTTTTTTGCTTATTTTTGTATCTCTAGTGCTTAGCCCAGTACAAGGCATACAGTAAGCACTTAAATCCTTGTTTGCCTCCATGGGTGATGTCTACATGAACTTAACCAACAACATGTCAACAAAGCAGTATAGAATACATGGCTGAGTCATACAAATTTGTGCAAAGTCCAGGATCAGATCATTGCTACCATTATCCTTAAGGAACCCAAAATTCTTAATTAATGCAGATCAGTCTATGAAATGGTACAAACCATGCAACACGTCACAGCGGGTGACTTCAAACGTCACAAAATAAAATTGGAACAATGGGTAACAGCAATTTTAGCTAACTTCATGGCCATCTCCTGGTTCTGCTTATTTCACTTAGCATCAGTTCATGCAAGTCTCTCCAGGACTCTCTAAAATCATCCTGTTGGTCATTTCTTACAGAACAATAATATTCCACAACATTCATATACCATAATTTATTCAGCCACTCTCCAACTGATGGGCATCTATTCAGTTTCCAGTTTCTAGCCACTACAAAAAGGGCTGCCACACACATTCTTGCACATGTGGGGCCCTTTCCTTCCTTTAAGATCTCTTTAGGATATAAGCCCAGTAGAAACACTGCTGGGTCAAAGGATATGCACAGTTTGATAACTTTTTGAGCGTAGCTCCAAATTGCTCTCCAGAATGGTTGGATCCGTTCACAGTTCCACCAACAATATATTAATGTCCCAGTTTTCCCACATCCCCTCCAACATTCATCGTTATCTTTTCCTGTCATTTTAGCCAATCTGACAGGTGTGTAGTGGTACCTCAGAGTTGTCCTAATTTGCATTTCTCTGATCAATAGTGATTTGGAGCACCTTTGCATATGACTAGAAATGGTTTCAATTTCTTCATCTGAAAATTGTCTGTTTATATCCTTTGACCATTTGTCATTTGGAGAATAGCTTGGATTCTTATAAATTTGAATCAATTCTCTATTTTAGAAATGAGGCTTTTATCAGAACCCTTAAATGTAAAAATGTTTTCCCAATTTATTGCTTCCCTTCTGATCTTGTCTTCATTAGTTTTGTTTGCACAAAACCTTTTTAACTTAATATAATCAGAATTATCTATCTGGTGTTCAGTTAAGAGTTCCAAATCCTCTTTGGACACAAATTCCTTCCTTCTCCACAGATCTGAGAGGTAAAATATCCTTTATTCTTCTAATTTGCTTATAATGTAGCTCTTGATGTCTAAATTATGAACCCCTTTTGACCTTATCTTGGTATGTGGTGTTAAGATGTGGGTCAGTGTGAGGGCATCTCTTTTTTCCTCTTTAGTTTCCTCCAGCTTCCATGCCTCCTGGAAAACCTTCAAGCAAAAAAGTCTTTTTAGCCATTCCAGAGGCAGTGTGCAGGCCAGGAGTAACCGGGGGAATCATACACTTGAGCCCCAAATATGTCCAAATTGGTCTGAAGTTCTTGCCTAACTTTCTCTGGCCAGTAGTCATATTGTTGTTATTGTTCCAGTCCTCTCTACTCTTCATGACCCCATTTGGGGTTTTCTTAGCTGCAGTGATTTGCTGTTTCCTTCTCCAGCTCATTTTACAGATGAGGAAACTGAGGCAAACAAGGTTAAGTGACTTGAGCAGGGTCACACAGCTAAGTAAGTTGTATCTAGAGCCAGATTTGAATTCAGTTCTTCTTGATTCTAGGCCTGCTCCAATGGTCATAAGTAGATAGCAACTCTGAGCCTTCTCCTTCAGGAAATCTTGATTATCAGTGTTGCAACTGGAACCTGGAAGGTGTTCATAAAAGTGTCTAGATTTGTTATGACCTTGTTTAGCAATTGCTCTTTTTTGTCTTCATCTTCTTTTTCTACTTGGCCATTTCTAAAGAAAAGAGAGACTTTTCACAATGCTACTGACTGTCCATTCTTGGAACATTTTGATAATCTTTCAGTAACATGGAAGAAAGCAGGTCAACCATTTAACTGGACAATGCTGCTTTCTCACTTGTACATGTTTATGTAGCTTGGAGAAAGCCACCCTGTGAGCTCAGTCCTTCAGTATCATGGCCAACTGGCCCCTTACACTGCTCACCCAAGGGCCAGGTGACCCATGTGATGTCCATTAAAAACACCTGGGATAAAATGGCTGCTGTGAGCACCTGCCAAGGGGTTTGCATGGATACAGCCCCGTCTTAATCCAGGTGCCAGAATGATGTTTTTAATAGACATTGCCATACAGAAACTCATCATCTTTAAACTACAGAGAATATAAGATATTCAGAGTATGGAATCCTCCCAAAAGAAAGGTCTTTGATGAAGGTAGCATTGTGTGGTGGAAAGAAGGCTGACTCCCAACTTTTTTTTTATTTTTTTTATTGGTAAATTTTAAAGAGTTGGGGGGCTTTAATAATTAGTAATTAATTATGGAAAGGGTAAGTTCTCTAGCAGAACTTACCATTAACCAAGAGAAAGGAAACACCCCTTGAGATTGGGGCAAGACCTTAGCTGGCACGATAAATTTTTTTTTTAATCTTTTCCTACCTTTCCAATCTTTTCATACCTTACTTCCCTGTATACTCTGCAATCCAGTGATACTGGTCTCCTTCCAATTCCTTTATTTTTTTATTTTTTTTAAATTTTATTTTATTTGCATAACATATGTGTGGGTAATTCTTCAACAATAACCCTTACATAGCTTTCCGTTACAAATTTTTCCCCCCAACTTCCCCACCCCTCCCCTAGATGGCAGGATATCCACTACATGTTAATTATGTTAAAATATTGGCAAATTGAATATATGTATACATATTTCCAAACTTATCATTGTTGTGCAAGAAAAATCTTATCTACACAAATGATATATCAGATAAAGGAAACACAATGTAAGCAAACATCAATCAAGGAGTATGAGAATGTTATGTTGTGGTCCACATTTCACATCCCTCTCTCTGGGTGTATATGGCTTTCTTCAGTGAACAATTGGAGGTGGTTTGAAACATTTCATTGTTGAAGAGAGCCACGTCCATCAGAATTAATCGTCATATAGTTGTTGCCGTGTATAATGATCTCCTGGTTCTGCTCATTTCACTCAGCATCAGTTCATGTAAGCCTCTCCAGGCCTCTCTGAAATCCTTTTGCTGGTCATTTCTTACAGAACAATAATATTCCATAATATTCATATACCATAATTTATTCAGCCATTCTCCAATTGGAGGGCGTCTATTCAATTTCCAGTTTCTAGCCACTACAAAAAGGGCTGCCACAAACATTCTTGCACATGTGGGGCCCTTTCCCTCCTTTATGATTTCTTTGGGATATAAGCCCAATAGAAATGCTGCTGGGTCAAAGGGTATGCACAGTTTGATAACTTTTTGAGCATAGCTCCAAATTGCTCTCCAGAATGGTTGGATCCGTTCACAGCTCCACCAACAATGCATCAGTGTCCCAGCCCTTCCACATCCCCTCCAACATTCATCATTAACTTTTCCTGTCATTTTAGCCAATCTGACAGGTGTGAAGTGGTACCTCAGGGTTGCCTTGATTTGCATTTCTCTGATCAACAGTGACCTGGAGCACCTTTTCATATGACTATAAATAGTTTTAATTTCATCCTTTGAAAACTGTCTGTTCATATCCTTTGACCATTTATTGATTGGAGAATGGCTTGAATTTTTATAAATATGAGACAATTCTCTATATATTTTAGAGATGAGACCTTTATCAGAACCCTTGAATGTAAAGATGATTTCCCAATTTATTACTTCCCTCCTAATCTTGTCTGCATTGATTTTGTTTGTACAAAAACTTTTTAACTTAATATAGTCAAAGTTATCTATCTGGTTTTCAATTAAGAGTTCCAGTTCTTCTTTGGACATAAATTTATTCCATTTCCATAGGTCTGAGAGGTAAACTACATTACGTTCCTCTAATTTACTTATAGTATCACTCTTTATATCCAGATCATGAACCCATTTAGATCTTATCTTGGTATGTGGTGTTAGATGTGGGTCAAGCCCTAATTTCTTCCACACTAGTTTCCAGTTTTCCCAGCAGTTTTTGTCAAATAGTGAATACTTATCCCAAAAGCTGGGGTCTTTGGGTTTATCAAAAACCAAATTGCTATAGTTATTGCCTAGTTTGTCTTGTGATTCTATCCTATTCCACTGATCGACTACTCTATTTCTTAGCCAGTACCAAATGGTTTTGATGACCGCTGCTTTATAATATAGTTTTAGATCTGGTATAGCAAGTCTACCATCATCAGCCTTTTTTTTCATTAATCCCCTTGAAATTCTTGACCTTTTGTTTTTCCAAATGAACTTTGCTACTATTTTTTCTAGATCTGTAAGATAATTTCTTGGGAGTTTGATTGGTATGGCACTAAATAAGTAAATTAGTTTGGGTAGTATTGTCATTTTTATTATATTCGCTTGTCCTACCCATGAGCATTTTAAGTTTTTCCAATTGACTAGGTCTGATTTGATTTGTGTGGAAAGTGTTTTGTAGTTTAGTTCATATAGTTCCTGACTATCTCTTGGCAGATATATTCCCAAATATTTTATACTATCAACAGTTATTTTGAATGGAATTTCTTTTTGTATCTCTTGCTGCTGAACTTTATTGGTAATATATAAAAATGCTGATGATTTATGTGGATTTATTTTGTATCCTGCAACTTTGCTAAAGTTGTGAATTGTTTCTAGTAGTTTTTTAGTTGAGTCTTTAGGGTTCTCTACATATATCATCATGTCATCTGCAAAGAGTGATAATTTGGTTTCCTCATGACCTACTCTAATTCCTTTAATCTCTTTTTCTTTTCTTACTGCCAAAGCTAACATTTCTAAGACAATATTAAATAATAATGGTGACAGTGGGCAGCCTTGTTTCACTCCTGATCTTATTGGGAATGGTTCTAGTTTGACTCCATTACATATGATGCTTGCTGAAGGTTTTAAGTAGATACTACTAATCATTTTAAGGAAAAGCCCATTTATTCCTATACTCTCCAGTGTTTTTAATAGGAATGGGTGTTGGATTTTATCAAAGGCTTTTTCTGCATCTATGGAGATAATCATATGGTTTTTATTAATTTGGTTATTAATATAATTGATTATGCTAATTGTTTTCCTAATATTGTACCAGCCCTGCATTCCTGGTATAAATCCTACTTGGTCATGATGTATTATCCTGGGGATGACTTTATGTAATCTTGTTGCTAAAATCTTATTTAAAATTTTTGCATCAATATTCATTAGGGAAATGGGTCTATAGTTTTCTTTCTCAGTTTTCTCCCTACCTGGTTTAGCTATCAGCACCATATCTGTGTCATAGAAGGAATTTGGTAGTACACCTTCTTTCCCTATTTTTTCAAATAGTTTATATAGTATTGGGATTAATTGTTCTTTGAATGTTTGGTAAAATTCACATGTAAATCCATCTGGCCCTGGAGATTTTTTCTTAGGGTGACTCCCAACTTTTAAGTCAAAAGATACAGGTTACATAGCCTGCCTCTAATAATGATTAGCTATGTGACTCGGGCAAATCTCTTAATCTGTTTCCTAATCTATAAAACAAAAGGGTGGGTTAAATGGTCTCTGAGGTTTCTTTCAGCTTAGGACTCTCTAATTCTACAATCCTATTCTAAATTAAAACCATTAGTAGAGCAGGATAATATAACACAGTATCTGGGAGTTCTATTCAAACTCTCACATCTAAGCTTTCAATGAGCCTACAGATTAGTTCACACCTCAAACTGTAAAATTCAATTAGAAAAAGCAGTCGTTTATTTCCAACTGTACAACAACGAACAGAACCTTTAACTATAGGAGAGTAACAGCAGGAGAGCAAGTTGTCCCAAGATTACTCCTATGTAAACCTTATTCAATTAAGATGAGATATTATTGCTTCTACTATTAATAATGGCAATCCTAATGACCAGAACTGTTCCAAAGTGAAATGGGCTGGCTCCGGGTTAGCTCAGGGCCTCTGAGGTTCCTTCCAGGTCTTAGATTCAAGTTACTAATTGATCTTACTGTATTTGGAGAAATGTTACAAGACTCTGAGGAGATACTAATGCAGGTTTCAGACTAGTGGAGGTTTCTGAGCATGGGACATAATAGCCCTCCTTGCATAAAGCAGGCACTTATTGCTTGTTGAATTGTCAGTCCAATCTGCTCCTTCCTCTCCATTCCCACAGCAATCACACTAGTTCAGGTCCCACCACCTCAAGCCTGAACTTCACCAGCTTTCTAAATGCTCTCTCCATCCAATCCATTCCTATGCAAGGACATCAAACTAGATTTCCTAAAACATTAGGTTTATGTTGAACTCTGACTCAAAAATGTCTAAAGGCCTCTTTCCTCTCCCCCCATTGTCTATATAATTCAGATAGTCTGGCACAGGACATGGGTCTTAAAAGTTGGAAAGCCATTTAATTCAACCCCCTTGTTGTTTGGACATGTCCAACTCAAATAGTTGGGACTTTCTTGGCAAAGATACTGAAGTAGCTTGTCATTTCTTTGTCCACCTCATTTGACAGATGAGGAAACTGAGGCAAACAAGGTTAACTGACTTGCCCAGCCAGAGTCCCACAGCTTCTTAAAGTGTCTGAGGTCAGATTGAATTCTGGAAGGAGAACCTTACTGATTTCAGGATCAACAATTTATATACTTTCCCACCCAGCTGCACACTTCCATCCTGTTATTTTATGTGTAATAAAGTTTTGAGGACAGAATGGTGTTTGGAGATTTGTAATTCAAAGGGAAAAACAGTCCCTCTTGGTCCTGAGAGGAATATGTACTAAAGAAATCACCGATCCAGAGGGTGGCTTGAAATTACACCTGAGAGTTTTGGAAAGAGGCATTTACAACCTGTGAGACAGCCAACCAAGAGGAAGGAGTTGGCTTTATATGAGCTCAGCAAGAGCAGCATCTCTGGTCTTCTTAGGACTTAGTTAAGTCAGGCTGAAAAAGAAAGTTTGTGGCACAAAGCTGATGAGAGTGGGCAGATAAAATTTAAATTATAACAGAGAAGCAAACCTCTGTCCAAATTTTAGGAAGTTTTCTAAGTTGGGGAGAGTAGGCATCTGAGCTATAGTAATTGTAATAATTTTTCATGCTGTACAAACACCATATGATAGCAGAAAAAAGAGACCAGGTGGATCTGAAGGCCATTACATGGCCCGCAGGATAAAATCAAGGTAATTGTTGAAATAGGGTGTGACTGATTACATTTCTGGAGAAGAATGAGTTGGAGAAGGTGGTGATTGAAAAAAAGATCACATCCTCACCCAACCCCAAGGGAAAGACAGGTGAGTCCTGAGAAGGAAGAATGAGCTTAGAGAAAGAAGGAGAAAGCAGAAAGGGTTCATCCACTAATGATACATGAAGGTACATTAAGCCCCCATAATTCAGGCTGGAAGTCAGCATCTCTTATTCCAAATCCAAGGAGGGCTCTTTTTACAATAATTGTCAGAATCTTACAGCTTCATGTCCTGACACAGCTGTAACCCCAACCTCACCAGATCAAATCAAACTGATCTAGTATCACTGCTTCGACCATCTTGATGTGAGCATCCTGCTTCCTATAGACTAGTTTTCTTCCGGGGTCCTGAACACACCATTATCAGTTTCAACTCCAACATTTTCTTGATAGCTTAAACAAAAAATCAAAACCAAAAACAATCAAAAGAAAAACCCCACCTTTCTAATAGCTTAAAAAAAAAAAAACAAGAAAAAACCCAAAAAACAACTTTCTCTCCTTCCCATAGGTCAGATCCTCCCCATACTTCTGAGGTGCCTGCTTCATGAGGACTCTCAGCTGCTTCTTTTTGACAGGATCTCCTCTTCTCTCAATCTCTACTAGACTCCTATATAATGTGTTGAACTATTTCCTAAGCGCAGAACATGCCTCGCTGCCAAGTTAATTTCTACGCATCTGACAAAGCCTAATTCATACGGTACCATCTTCAAGAAGACTTGCAAATTCCCTGGCCCCATTCCAACTGGTAACAACTTGTTCTCCTGATCTCAGCCCTCTGTTTAGCACATCATGTAATATTGTACATTATGGATATCTGGGCTTATGTGTGAGTATAATGCCTTCTTGCTTATCTTATCCCCCAAATGGATTGTGAGTTCATGTGGGCAGGAACTGGATATTATCTAACAAAATACTTCAGCCAACAGTAGACATTAAGTGTTTAACAAATAAATGACTATCTAGAGCAAATAAGATATGACTACTTAGCTACTTAGCTTAAATGCGAGCGCTTACCAGTCAAGTGTCAGAATCTAATTTGGACACATTCCCCCCAAAAAACCCCACTACATGACCAATACTTTATCTTAGGTTAATTCTCCTAGATAAACTTCAGCTAAATTAACATGTGAACCTCACGTGGGGAAAATTGGACTGGTGATTTCAAGTAGTTGTCTGTTTAGCCTTAGGACTCAGTCATAGAAAACATACTTGCTAACCACTCACTAGGACTTGGGTGAAGCATTCAGGCTGGCCAATAGTCACCAGTCAGGTATATAAGCACACACCTGAAAAGTGATTGTCTACTGCTGCAAAAGAACTGGTTCCCAGTCAGGCATGGGTTGGACTTTGGGTTTGGATCCCAGCTCAGTCACTTATCTGGTGGATGACCTACTACAAGTAAGTGCCTTCTCCTCTCTGGACCTCAGTTTCTTCCTCTGTAAAATGACAGTTCAATTAGATAATATCTAAGGGCCCCCCTAGCCCTAACCCCCCCCCAAATAAACTAATTTATGCACCATATAGTCACTTTGTTGTTGTTGATATTCATTCTTGTCTGACTTTTTGTGGATACTTCCCACCTCCAATTTGGGATTTTCTTGGCAGAGATACTGGAGTGGTTTGCCATTTCCTTCTCCAGATCATTTTACAGATGAGAAAACTGAACCAAACAGGGTAAAATGACTTGCCTAGGAACATGCAGCTAGTAAGTGTCTGAGGCGCAAGAGGAGTCTTCTGACTTCAAGTCCTGTTTCTCTATCTAGCTGCCCTATTGTGTATCATAGTTATCTGTATTTGTTGTTTATGCCTAAGCTAGACTATTAGTTCCACTTGGGCAAGAACCATGTCTTATCTAAGATTTATGTTTCCCTCAATATCCAGCACAATGCTTTGTACATTAAGTAGGTATTTAATAAATGCTTAATTACTATTATTATATTATGAAATCTGGACTGTCTTGAGCATCCTGGGTGCTAGTCCAGTGTGTCTAGAAGTACCTAGATTAAACTCTTAGAATCCCACTCAGAGAAGCTCTTCTTTACCTCTAGTGCATCCTTTTTTTCTTTCTCCAAGATACGGATCTTTAATAGGTTTTTCTCTTGAGCTGAAAATTTCTTTGTTTCTGAGTGGTTTGGCATCTCCTCCTCATTATTAATGGAACGGTTCCGGATTGTACCTAATTGATTCTCCAGCTCTCGAATCTACGGGAGAATATAAAAATAAAATTCCACAGGTATAGGTCTGAGCTGAAAGGCTCTACCACTGAGATCAATTTGACCCAATAAAAGAGAAATGGCATAATGTTCCACCAGGGTGCCTTTCAAATGTACAAATTGAACAAGCTTGATTAAGGAAGGTAGGAGCCAATTCACTAGTGTCATGACAAAGGACATTGGTAAATCCCTTCCTCACCTTCTAATTTTTCATATATGATTAGGAAGTTTTTTTCTCTGCTTCTCAGATTATAGCCACAACACATCTCTATATCATTTTAAAGCTTTCAAAGGCACATGAGCTTGAATCACAGCATCCATATATTCAAAGCCCACAGATAGAGCTTAAGGAGTCCTGGGTTGCCAGGCCACCCCAAGGACAGAGCGATCTGTCCTCGAACACAAACTGCATCGTGTGGAGCTACTCACAAATGAGAGGGGTAAAGGAAAGAGCCCCAAGACTTGAGGACTAATCCAGTATTATTGTGTGACCTTAGACAAGCAAGTCCTCTTTCTACACAATGAGTTTCCTCATCCATAATATGGGAGAGATAAGCAAGATCATCTCTGGTTCCTTCCCGGTTAAGCCAGTCTGTGATCTATGTTCTTAGTTCCCTTCCAGCTCTGACATTCGATGTTCTACAGTCTCTTCCAGTCCTAACATTCTGTGTTCTGAGGTTCCTTCCAGCTCTGACATTGGGTTCTAAGTTCCTTTTCAACTCTTGACATTCCATGTTCTAAGGTATCTTATAACTATATAATCTATGTTGTAAGCTCCCTTCCAGGTTGAACATGCTATGTTCTAAGCTCCCTTCCAGCTCTGGCATTCTATGTTATAAGGCTCCTTCAAGATCTGACATGCTGTGTTGTAAACTGCTTTCCAACTCTGACATTCTGTGTTCTAAGGTCTCTTCTAGCTCTGACAGTCTATCAAGTGTATTGTAAGCCCCCTTCCATGTCTAACATAGTATGTTCTAAGTTCCTTTCCATTTCTTACATTGTATATTCTACAATCTCTACAAATCTATTCTCAAGAGCAATTGTAACCAAGAAAAATGAATTATGCCCCAAATCAAAGAGTTTGTTGTTTGGGCAATTGAAATCAAGCAACTTCAAGAAACATGGGCAAATTATTTTGAAAGACTTGTTATTAGTATAGTTGAGGTCTTTGGGCCCCTATGGACATTCTGAGATAGAAAATTTGGCCTGAAGCTGTTAGTTTCATTTCTTCAAAGACTGAAGTTTGTTCTCTGTTCTTGAAGAGGACCATGACATCAGGGAGGTGACACCATGACATGTAAGTGAATTGGATTAAAGTGAGGGAGATCTTACTTTCCCCTCCAGAGTCTTATGGGCTCAGCGGCCAGATATAGATTGGGAGGACTGGATGCAATGAGAGAAACTGGCCTTTCTAAGCTCAGGTCTTCAACAGGTCTTGGTCTGATGGAGGCAATGCCCATTCAGTCATTAAGGCTAGGTAGCAATTGAGGCAAAGAATCTCTACTTTGATCTAGTTCAAAATAAATCTAAATAAATAAATCTGGGAGGGAAAGACTTTCAGGGTTTCTGGCCATAGCAGAAATGATTGCTATTTACATTCAATCTGAATCAATCAGAACTCTGGAGAAAATTAGCTAGGGATTAGATACTTAAGATCCTAGGATGGATACTAGAATGAGTCTTTAAGGAGAACTGATGCCTGAGGATAACTACCTCCTATATGCCCAGTCCCTCTGTAACTGGTCCGGCCCATCTCCTAACATCCCCCTGTTAGACTGTGCCTTTTTGCCTCCACTGCCTACCTCTTTCACAAGAGACTGAAGATCAAATTAACATAGGCTTTTGCTCCTGTGGAGGCTGAGAGGGCCTGCTATATGTAGGGGGGGGGCTCAGAGAATGCTGGGCTCCAGGCTACCTAAACCAGAGTTCCCATTGCTAGCCACACTCCCAGGTCCCTTGTTTTCAGCCATATTAACCCCACTCCCCTGATGTTCTAGAACCCTTTTCCCTACCCTTCCCTTTTGCCCTGTGAAATCCCTGGTCCACTGCTGAAAAACTGCCTTTTGGCTTATGCCCTTCTCCCAGAAACTACTTTTCATATGCCTTGTATTAACCTACATTTGTGCATAGTTACCCCAATAGAAAGAAAGCCTGCTTCATTCTCTCTCTGTATTCCATTAGGCACATTAGGCACTTGGAGACATTGGTTGACTTGAAACCAGATAGTGTTCAGAACCGGCAAGAACCTTAGAAGTCATCTCATTTGACAGATGAGGAAACTGCAACTCAGAGAGCAGTGACTTGCTCAGAATTTGAACCCAGGTCATATTTTAGCAGTTTCTCTACTTTGCAAGGCAGCCTCTTTGGAAAGCAATGTTTGATTGTACAACCAAGATAACTAAGGCTCAATAAAAACTTCTTAATGACATCCACAGCACAGCTCGTGTGCTCTGATCACTGTCTGGTGCTGTGGCAGGAAGAGCAAGCACTGCCCTAAGATTTGAGCCCCAGCTCTGTTTGTGGGGTGGCTGTGGGCAAGGTCACTTCACTTTCTTAGTATCTACCTAATGGAGCCATTGTGAAAGAGGAGCCTACAGTGTTATGGATGGGGAGGGAAGGCAAAGTGACTGCCCCACTTTGGTAAGGACTGGAGAGATAATGAGCTATGGCATTGCAGAAATGGGGATTATTCTACTTCTAACACCCAGCTGGGACAATCAATCTGCTGGGGAAATGCCAAGAACACCATGATCATCTTTTAAAAATTATCTACAAGTTAGGAACAAGAGAACCCAGAGACATAACTCACCTTGCTCTGCAAAACGAGAATCTGCTGGGCCCGACCACGCCAAGTCCCAGGGGAGTTTAACAGTTGTTGAATGTTGATGTCCTCCCCAACTTCACTTGCTAAAACCTACAAATCAGGGGCCAGTGGAATTAGTGCCCATTGCTGCATGTGAACCCCAGCTGACCCCCTTCCATGACACTGCTCCATAGGGTTCAGGGACAGAACCCACAGAGGGTGAGGGTAGAGGAGATGGCCACCCACCTGAAGGATGCCCAGAATAACGAGGCATTCCCCATCCCCCTACTACCAGAGTTTAGAACAAATAACCTTAAACCACAGATGCAGAAAGCTCTCTTTCCAACTCCAACTCATTTCCACCCAATGCATGACAGATGAAACATAAACTTGGCCATGGCAAATCTTTGTGTTTCTTTCAACCTGTTTCCCATTTTGCCTTAACCTTGGCTAATTCTGGATAATTACAGGAAGTACATTCCACATGGTGTATTTGCAAAACTTTGGCCCCACATCCCCTGCCACAGAGCATAGAATCAGGCAAAAAAAAAAAGAAAGAAAGAAAAGAAAGAAAGAAAGAAAGAAAGAAAGAAAGAAAGAAAGAAAGAAA
>JAJPUD010003831.1:144109-183979 GCA_023553655.1 Myrmecobius fasciatus | reverse complement strand
AAAGAAAGAAAGAAAGAAAGAAAGAAAGAAAGAAAGAAAGAAAGAAAAAAGGATGGCCATCTTTAAGCAGAAGCCAATGTGGAGCGAACAGAACATGTCAGTCTGATAAACTGGGGTGAAATTGTTGGGGGCGTTTGAGGAGAACCAAATGGTGACATCAATGAAGGTCTAAGCCCAGAGCTGACTTGAGATTTCAAATGTGAAAGAGTATGCTTCGATTTATAAACTTGGCCTCTTTATTGCCTGTCAACTGAAACTGAGCCATGTGTACAAAGCTTTTTCAGCTTGTTTCCACAATAGAAGACTGTTTCAGAAATCTTGGCTAATATAAAAGGCTCCAGCAGAGAGGAAAGACTCTAAAGAATTTTAGTTGCAATCACTATTTAAATGAAAATAAATAACAAACCAATTGGGACCTAATTCCAACTCTGCACACTTTCTTTAGAAAGGAACCTTTTAGTGTAATGGAAAATACCCTGGATTTAGTCACAGCATCCACTCTGCCATTTTTAGTAGCCCCGTGACCTCAGACAAATCTGCCCTTTTCTGGACCTCAGTTTCTCATTTTTGCAAAACTGAGATAAAAATATTAGCTCACAGGCTTGTTGGGAAGAAATTACTTTGTTAACTATGAAGCATTATAGAAATGAAGTTTTTATCATAATTTTTGTTGTAGTTGCTCGTATTAAATAAGAGATCCCCAAAGATCAACAAAATAAATCAAATAGACCCAGTGATATATTCAAATCTCTTATTTCTGAGGCAAATTATCAAACTAAAGATGGTTTGCTACAATAAACTCGAGACATTTATTTGACAATAATTAGCACTTTATAAGTATAAGGGACAGTGGAACTTGAGGTAGGCACAGAGGGTAAATGGGTGTTTGGTGCCTAAGGGGATATGAAGGTGGGGACTCTGGAGATACACTAGATACTTCAGGCATCAAACTGAATGAGTCAATAGAGATTGTGGAAAATAGGTCAGTGCATCTTGAGACATGCCCAGCAAGAACTGCCTGATTTTCATGTGACTGAATATTTCTACTTCTAAATACAATCTATTGTTCTGGCTTCCCTTGAATCTTGCTCTCCTAGGAATTCAACTGAGCTTGGCTATAACCCAAGGGAAAAAAAGGGAAAAAAAGAGTCATTTCTGTTTTGCTCTTCTTGAGGCCAAGGTGAGGCCTAGGTTGACAAGAGGAAGCTCAGAGGTACCTTCTGTGCAATTTTGAGCTCCTGTTTGATGGTCTGGATCTGGTTGCGATATTCTACCATCTTAAAGTTTGCTGAAGCCAGCTTGTCTTGCAAAGTTTTCATTTCTGGATTTTCGACCTTAAGGAAAAAAAGAAACAGAAGGAGCTTGCTTTCAAATTCAGAATGCTGAGCACTTAGGGATAACAGAAAGGAGCCCAGACAGGGCTAACAAGGAGAAAAAAGTTGCCCCGATAGATCAGCTCAAAATTTGGAGCCGGGAGGGATCTCAGAGGTCCCACTCAGTTTGCAGAGGAACCAGCTGAAAGTGACATCCCATGGGACACAGGAAGAGAGACACAGCTGGGTCTCAAACCCAGCTTCTCTGGCCAAATGCTATTCTGCACCACACCGCCATCAGATTTTTAAATGTCTTAGAATTATAATTGACTTTCAGTAGTAGCAATAATAACACTTTTTAAAAAGAATTTTGAGTTAGAAGGGACCAAATTCAATCCTTTCATTTTATAGTTGATAAAATCAAGGCCATGAGAACCCCAAACAACTTGACACAGCTTGTAAGAAGGGAGCTAAGACTAGAGCACAGTGGGTATTAAGATCCTAATTCTTGTACTTTTCTGACATCCATAGTATGGAACAATATCTGGCCTAACCTATACATATATGCATGTATTTAAATATGTATATGTGTGTGTGTGTTTATCATAAAATGAACTGGAGAAGATAATGACAAACCACTCCGGTATCTTTGCCAAGAAAACCCTAAAAGGAGTAAGGAAGAGTTGGACACGACTGAACAACAAAAATAAATGTATCGGTGTACCTACACATGTGTACAGATGTGAGCACACAGGCAAAACATATGTACATATATGGCTCTAGATGTATACACATGTGTAGACATACATGCATGCACGTGCATGCATATGAATGGTCACTTGTGTCTACACATATATTCCTCATTATTATTAGTAGAAAGGCAGCACAATTATCACAAAAGTTACAATATGATTCAGAAGACCTGGATTTGAGTCTTCTTCTACCTCTTGGATCACAGGATTTAGAGCTGAAAAAAACCTTAGAGATCTAACTCAACTTTCTCATTTTACAGACAAGAAAACTGAGGCTAAGAAATCTTAAATGTTTTGGCCACATTCCATAGGAGGTAAGCATCCAAGCAAGAGTCAAACTCAAAATCTTTTACTCCAAATCCAACAGTTTCTCCATGACACTTATTTCCTTGTCTGTAAAATGAAGTTAGACTCAGTAAGTAGCTCTCACCCTTTTCCAAAATGAAGACTGCTTTTTAACATAAAAAAATCTTTTACAGACCTTGAAATGGTTCAAGTTGTACTATTAATAGCCATTGATTTGAAAAAAATGCATCACTGGGTATGGGTTCTTTACAAAAATTTCACGACCTTGGAAAACCACTGTATTATTCTTAATGATTTCTAAGTTTCCTTCCAGTTCTAAAAGAATGATGATCCCACCTCACAGTGTTGTTGGGAAGAAAGTGCTTTGGAAAGCTCCAAATGCTAAAAAAATATATAAAAGAATATGATTTTCTGTTATATATGTGAGTTATTATCCTATCGTAAGTCCTATTATCCTTTCTAACCCAATTTATTTTCATTGACAATGAAAAGAAAAAAGAAATTACTTGTCTAACATCAGACTTCCATGTTAAAAATTTTCATTACAGAGGTAGTTTCAAAATCAGAAATTCAAGTCCTCACTTCCTAGAGAATGGAAAATCTGGGTAGGACTTGGGTCTCTGATGGCACTTAGGCTCACCATCCTAAACGTTACCCTCCTTTTTCTGTCATTGTTTTTATATAAAATTAATGAGCAAGATTAATCAACTGATTATCTTTCCATTCATCTCTCCAGTGGTCTTAAGCAATGAATCATCTAAGATGGTTAAGTTTTCCAGACAGCTGGGGATTGGCTTTTAAGTATTATTTTTTTTTAAATGCTCAATAGTTTGGATAGAAATCTATCAAAATGGTATAACGCATATTCCTGACTTTTTAAATGGAGGTCACTGAACATCAATTAACTTTTTCTGGATGACTCAAGGTTGCTTTAACTTCAGTATTTATGGATTATTAGTTTTGAAGCTAGAAGGGATATTAGTACTTTATAAAATGGGAGGAAACTGCATTTTCCTAATCTTAACATTTTGGCATGCTAATTACCATATAGCACAAGGTACACAGAAGGAAAGGAAAGGGGAGCTGGAGACAAGGCATGATCAAGAAACAGCTAGTAATCCAGTTCGAATGAAAAGTCAAAAGTACAAATTCCCCCTAATGTTCATACTGTTGTTTAAGGAAAAGGAAACTTTGGATAAGAGAAATGCCCAGTTCAGAGTCACTTTTCTGATAAGACTTAATGTCTTATATGTCTTATAGAGGTCTCTGTGTAGCAAAGGTACAATAAATAATGTCTTGTGTAACACAATTCCCCAAAGCCTTTAGTAGCGAATGCAAGTGGAAATTCAGTAAGTTTGGAACCTGGTTTACCTCTGGAGGGAGTTCTCCTTTTGTGAATGTTTATCTGAATTTTCTAAGTCTCTGGAATTTAGAACACAATCCAGCTGATCCTAAATCTGCTAATAGTAGTTGTTCTAAGGACGGTTCTGTTTCTTGATCAGTGGAGATCTGATCAAAGGCTTTGATCAAACACATCAAGGGAAAATACACTTCTGAATCAGGTAATTAAGGCTCTCTCCTCCAGCCCCTTGCTTTTCCCCACCAAGCAATGACCTGTGACAGCAGGAGTTTTTAATACTTTAACATTGCTAGGCACAGAAAAAAGCAGTGTGCTCAAGTGGCCTGAGCTTTGGATTTTGTTAGAAAACTATTCGGATCTAACATTTACTATCTATGTGAAATCACATTACCTGTTTGATCATCCTGTTTTTTTTTTTTGTTTTTTGTCTCTTTAATGGGGATATTATTTGCTTCTGGAATTATGATGAGGAAAATGTCTTGGAAGTCTTAAAATGCAGAATTATTTTACCGTAGTAGGTAGGAGTAGCTAGGTAGTGTATTGGATAGGCCCCAGGTGGTCCTGGAGTCAGGAAGACCCTGAGGTCAAAAATGACCTGAGACCAAAAATGACTGTGTGACCCTGAGTCAGTCACTTCACCCTGTTTGCCTCAGTTTCCTCATTTGTAAAAATGATCTGAGAATTAAGACAACTCTGAGGTACCACTACATACCTATCAGACTGGCTAAGATGACAGGAAAAGATAATGACGAATGTTGGAGGGGATGTAGGAAAACTGGGACACTAATACATTCATTGTTGGTGGAACTGTGAATGGATCCAACCATTCTGGACAGTAATTTGGAGCTATGCTCAAAAAGTTATCAAACTGTGCATACCCTTTGACTGGGGCTTATATCCCAAAGAGATCTTAGAGGAGGGAAAGGGACCCACATGTGCAAGAATGTTTGTGGCAGCCCTTTTTGTAGTGGCTAGAAACTGGAAACTGAATGGATGCCCATCAATTGGAGAGTGGCTGAATAAATTATGGTATACGCATGTTATGGAATATTATTGCTCTGTAAGAAATGACCAGCAGGACGATTTCAGAGAGACCTGGAGAGACTTGCATGAACTGATGCTGAGTGAAATGAGCAGAACCAGGAGATCATTATATACGGCAACAACAATACTATATGATGATCAATTCTGATGGACATGGCTCTCTTCAACAATGAAATGTTTCAAATCAGTTCCAGTTGTCATATACACCCATATACATATACACCCAGGGAGAGGCCTGTGGGATCTGAGTATGGACCATGACATAGCATTTTCACACTTTCTGTTAATGTTTGCTTGCATTTTCTTCTCCTGCTCAGATTTTTTTTTCTTTCTAGATCAGATTTTCTTGTATAGCAAGGTAACTGTATAAATATGTATACATATATTGTATTTAACATATATCTTAACATATTTAACATGTATTGGACTACCTGCCATCTAGGGGAGGGGAGAGGGGGAAGGAGGGAAAAATTTGGAACAGAAAGTTTTGCAAGAGTCAGTGTTGAAAAATTACCCATGCATATGTTTTGTAAATAAAAAGCTTTAATTAAAAAATGATCTGGAGGAGGAAATGACAAACTACTTCAGTATGTTTGCCAAGAGTCAGATATAACAAGGTACTCTACAAATTATCATTGACTTGACTTGCACTATTCCCCCCCGGATAAGGTAACCTTTGATTCTAGGTTAAGTTGAGCAAAGAAATTGAGTTTTCAGACATAACAGTTTTCCAGCCAGTGGGAGCCCATTGCCTCAAAGCTCATTGGGCTCACTTTCCTGCTGCCAGCCCATCCTGAGGAGGCAACTGGGGAGCTTGTGTCCAAAAAGTCATGTAATGGAAGGACCAAGCCCCCTGCTTAGAACACATGCAGGGATTCTATAAAGGAAAGGCTTGACCATAGGCAATGCTGCTTTCAGAAGTGAACTTGGGATGGTAAATCTGCTTCAATCATCTTTTTTAAAAAATTACATAGAAATGATTGTTTTATTCTATAAATTAAAAATAATTTTCTTTAAAAACAAAACAATGTATACATATATTCGACTTGTCAAATATTTTAACATAATTAGCATGTAGTGGATTTCCTGCCATCTAGGGGAGGGGTGGGGACTAGGGGGGAAAATTTGTAACAGAAAGCTTTGTAAGGGTTAATGTTGAAGAATTACCCATACATATGCTTTGCAAAAACAACAACAATAACAATATTATTATTGTGGAAATATATTAAACATGATTACATATGTTAAAAAAACAAACAAAACAAAACAAAACACAACCTGCTTCAGAGCAGCTAGATGGCACACTGGACAGAACATCGGCTCTGAAGTCAAGAGGGCCTGTATTCAGACCTGGCCTCATTAGTTGGGTGACCCTGGGCAAATCCCTTAATCCCAATGACCTCTCCCAAAGCCCCCAGAAACCTACGTCATGCTTAGGTTCAGTCTCCATGGGATGGATGAGGTGGTAGGAATGAGAATGTGCTCCTAGGTGTTAAGAAGTAATTCTTATGCTTGTATTTTTGTTATATCTTTTTAATAAATATCCCTGTGTAAAAGATAGTAAGAGTTAATTGGGTACATGAAATGGGGTGCTAATCACTGGCAACTGATATGGAAGAGAATACATCAGGGTCTAGGTTCAAAAACAGTAGACGTAGAGTCCTGAGTGATAGATACATGCAGCCTTCCTTCAAGTCTCAACCCCTCAGGTGAGAAAGGGAGTTGAGCTAAGGATCCTTGGAGTTTATAAGGACTACAGACACATATATGAATACATATGTAAACATATTTATTTGTACCCTTAGGGGATTTTCATTAAGTTATTCAACAAAAACTCATTAAAAATCTGCTATCTGGCTGATTTCAGAAAAGCCTGTAAAGACTTACGTGAACTGGTACTGAGTGAAGCGAGCAGAATTAAGAGAACATTGTACACAGTAACAGTAACACTCTGCTATGATCAGCTATGATAGACTCAGTTCTTCTCAGTCATATATTTACCCAAGACAATTCCAAAAGTCTTGGGATGGAAAATGCCATTTCAATCCAGAGAGAGAACTGATGAGAACTAAATATGGATCAAAGCATACTATTTTCATTTTTTTGTTGTTTGCTTTTTCTTCCTCATGGTTTTCCCCTTTTGTTCTGATTTTTCTTTCATAACATGACTAATATGGAAATATGTTTAAAATGATTGTACATGTATAACATATCAGATTGCTTGATGTCTTGGAGAGAGAGGAGGGAAGTGGAGGAGGGAGAAAAAATTTGGAACTCAAAATCTTACAAAAATGAATGTTGAAAGCTATTTTTACATATAATTGGAAAAATAAAATACTATTGAATGAAAAAATAAATGAAAATAATAAAAACCTGCCACATGCTAAGGAAGAGGGAAGGGAAGGGAATAAGCATTTATTATAGAGCACCAGGCACTGTGCTAAACCCTATACAAATGTTATCTCATTTGATCTTCACAACAACCCTAAGGGGTAGATCCTTGTTATTAGCTTCATTTTAGAGCTTTCATTTAGGGTCGGTGATTTTTTCAGTCACTCAGGTAGAAAGCCTCTGAAGCTGGATCTGAATTCAGGTCTTTCTGACACCAGCTATCTGTACTGGACACTGAACAGTTTCCAGAGTTTAGCTAAGACAGGTTTCTCTGCTCTCCTGGAGGTTACAAGGTCATCCATCCTTCCCAACGATGTGCTGAGTTCTTGTTTACTCTCTCCCTTATACTTCTACCAACCTGGTCAAACGTGTTGGTGGACACATAGTTATGAAAGGACATTCCCCTGAACTTCTGACTCCTAAAAGGGCTCCTAAAAGTGGGGGAAAAGATGGGGAGAAGGCAGAGAGAAAGCAATTGGTTCTCTCTCTCCCCACCCCAATCCCCTGCTTCCTCTACCCAGCCCCTCCCATGGTTATACTCCAGAGCCCGGCTGAGGGGCCACTGAAAACCATCTGCTGCTGACTAGTCGGTTATGGGATTTGGGACAAGTCATTTCCTCTCTCTTTAAGAGTCTCAGTTTTCTCATCTATTACTTGTTTCTTTTTTCTACAATGACCTGTGTCAGAGCTCCACTTCTAATTCAATATTTTTCCCACCATATCAAACAGCTACTCCACTAGAAAAGCTCAGAGTGATGAACTCTCAGTTTTTCACCATATTCCCTCTTTCAGAACATTTATTTAACATCCTCCCTGGAATATTCTCCTAACCTGCACTCCTGCGGCCCTCATATTCAAAGGTTGAGTCTTCAGAGGGTGGCTGCTACCCCTAGATTCTAGAGTGTGTCCTGTGAGCGTGCACTTCTGACCACTGCAGCAGTGCCCATTAACAACCATCCAACTGGCACAATTACCTCTCGAGGAAGGTAAGCACTACAGCTACAAAACAAACTTAGGGTGTATATTGCCACTAACATGGCATCCAATGGAAGAGCTGACAGAGAGCATTGAAAGAGAAGCACACACATAAGGAATACACGTGCACCAAAGTAACTCACAACTCCATTATTTCAAGGCTTGAAAACCCTCCTTTTCTTTGTAGAGTCCTCAGACAATTCTAACTTTTGGTTGCCAAAGCTAACTCTCTCAAGGGCCCAGCTAGGATACCCTTCCTGGAAGTGGCTTCCTTCTTCCAGAAATGGCCCCTTTCTAGTGTATCTGTCTGAATTGTGTATCTCTGCTTCCCAATGGATAGAGTATTTCCTACTGGTCTCCTAACCCTCATTCAGAGTAATATGACTGATCGAGGCAAAGGAGTAAGGGCAGAGAGGACAGAGAAATCCTTTTCTCTCTCTCCCTCAGAGGCCAGGTTCTTCCTTCACTGTTGGCTCTCAGTTAGTTTCATGAGTTTTTTTAAAAAAAAAAAAAAGGTCCAAGGAAAATGACTACTTCTTTCAGTCAGTTACTAGGTATTTACTATGTGAGATCAACCTTACTCAATGGTGAAGACTCTATAATACTCTCAGGTTGATTAAGGAACTCTTCACACATTGTGGTAGGGCTGGAAGAAAACTCCTTTACACCTCCTTCCCCCAGTTAAAAATTTGCTTTTGATTTTTTGAAAATTAATGATCTTTTTTCATCAAAATCCATGCAGCACAGTTCACAAAATCCAGAAATTAACATTCTTCCACCATAATTAGTAAGCCTTGGAATCATATTGACCTCCAAGTACATGCTTTTAACAAAGCAAACATTATTGTATGAAATGTATCACCTACTTCAGTGTTTACAGAGGCCTGCCTCAATCAAAATACAGGAAGAAAAAGAAAAAGGAAATCAAATTTCTCCCTTCAGATAGAAAGCCTGACTCCTATAATGCTCTCCCCATAGGGATTAAGGTATCTACAATTGTCTATAAGTCACCTCCTCACCCTATAGCAAATCATTTTGTCTTGGTGCTATCTAGAGAAGACTCAGCCTTTGAATATGAGTGCCAGAATGAGTGCTGGTTAGGAGAAAATTCCAGGAAGTATGTTAAATAAATGTTCTGAAAGAGAGGGCATACGGTGAAAAATTGAAAGAGTTCATCAACTCTGAGCTCTTCTAGTGGAGTAGCTGTTTGATATGGTGGAAAAAATATTGAGTTAGAAGTGGAGCTCTGGAACAAGTCACTGTAGAAAAAGGAAACAGATCTTTGGGACCTGAAAGGAGCTGAGGCACTCATCCTTTCTCCCTCCCATTAAAGGTCCTACCCTGCTTAAGACCCACATTCACAGACCAAGTTTAATTCTGAGGTAAAAATTCCTCTGAGTGCCTTTAATGCATAGAGTACCTACAATATTTCCTAGGATCCCCTTTCAACTCAGGGAAAATATCCAAGTGAATGTCTGAATTCATCCATCATGGGAACAATGCTATTTTAAAAACTAAAATAAATATAGGAAAAAAAGCCTTAAAGAAGTGTGCAGCTCCCAAAAAGAGATTAAGTACTTGAGGTTGATTACTCAAGATTTCTAGGCCAGCAGGCAAAATTTATCCTATGAAAATTCCATAAGAATGTCAGATAAACTGATATGGACTGTTTTCCACTTTTTCCTGGCAGTTTTTTATTATGCCAGGAAAAAGTGGAAAACAGTCTGTCAGAAATTAGGCTTAGATTGATACCTTATACCACATTTTGCAGTGCATTTTAAATAGCCATATGACCTTAATATTAAAGATTATACAATAAAAAATTAGAAGAGAAACAGGTCACATATCTCTTTACAGATATGGATAGATCTAATCTTGACTGAACACCTTCTGCACAAAAATAATTAATGCACCTAGAATAAGAAACAGAGAAAATGAATGAAAAAAAAAACACAACTTTATATCAGATTTCCTTATGAAGGGTTTGGTAACCAAGAGATATAAACAATTAACAGATATATAAAACCAAGTCATTTCCCAAGAAATAAGTGGTCAAAATATGTGAACAATACTTTTAATTAAGAATCTTCAAACTATTAACAAACTACACAAAAGAATGTTCCAAATTACTCATAATAAGAGAAATGCAAATCAGAACAACCCTGAGGTTTTACCTCACATTCTGTAAAATGGCAAAAATGGCAAAAGATGGGAATAATCAACACTGGAGGAGTTATGCAAAGACAGGCACACATGATCACTTTTGGTGGATCTGTGAATCACTACCATCATTTGGAAAGCAATTCAGAATTGTACAAATGATATGACTATTTTTTGACTCAGAGAGTACATTACTAGGCTTATTGATAAGAAGTTAGTTTCTATATATACCAAAATATTCATAGCAGCAAATAATTGGAAACCAAGTAGATGCTGGTCAATTGGGGAATAACTGAACAAACTGTAGACCATGAATTTAATGGTATATTACTGTGTTATAAGAAATAACAAATGTGATGAATGCAGAGAAGCATGGAAACATATGAACTAATGCAAAGTGAAGTAAAAGGACCAAGAAAATAATAGGCACAGTGACTACAATCTTGTAAATTGAAAGAACACACATACACACACACATACACACACACATACACACACACATACACACACACAAGCAAAAAGTGAATTTACAAAATTACAAAGAACTTGCATGACTGAAAAAAAGTAGATATGAGATGACACTCTTATTCTAACTATATGCAGATGTGAGAAGTCTATGAATGTGACACAGTGCAAATTTTCAAACTTTCCCTAAAACTTTTTCTCCTTTTTTTTTTACTTTTATTGCCTTTAAATATATTATTTGTTAAGGAATGGCTCTCTTGGAGGAAAAGGAAAAGGGACAGTAAGGGATATGTTGTTGATGTAAAAAAAAGACATCAATAAAAATTTATTTAAAAAAATTAACATGAATGAACTAGGCAAACTGCAAATTAGGCAGGTAGGTGGTGAGATGGATAGAGAGTTGGCCCAGGAGTCAAGAAAATTCATCTTTATGAGTTCATATCAAGTCTCAAATATTTACTGGCTGGGTGACCCTGGGCAAGTCACTTAATCTTGTTTTTCTCAGTTTCCTCAGCTGTCAAATGAGCTGGAAACCACTTTGGTATCTTTTCCAAGAAAACTCCACATGATCACAGAGAATCAGAAATGACTGAACAACAAGTGGCATTTTCATACTGAAGTATGAATGATCACCAGTCCCTTAACTGCCAATATAGTGGAAAGAGTCAGAGAATTTATTTAAAATCCCAACTCCATTATTTAAGACCTTTGTGAACCACATTACCTTGAGTGCTACCAACTTTAACTCTCCTACTTCCTTTACCTGTAAATGGAGGGAGGAGGACTAAACAATAAAAAAAACTCTTGTTGAGAGAATGCTTGAAGGAGTATGAAGCAGTGTTCGGGTTTTTTGGAGCACTCCTCTGAGTTAGGTGTAGCACAAATAATCTTACTCCAATTTTACACAATAAGCTCCTGTGTGGTCTTACAGCTCATCAGTGTTGGAGTCAACTAGATAGCCCCTTCTCAGGACCCTTAATGTTCTCATTTCTATAATCCCATGATTATATAGCTTCTCAAATTCTCTTAGAGACTTTAGACTAGAGATCATTATGAGACAAGAGTTTTAAATGATTTCATCCAAGTGAAGCAAACAATACAACAAAAAGATACAAACTAATAGAGTCTTCTTCAGATCAAAACAATTCATACCACAATTCCTTCAATTGTCCTGGGATTGAACTGCTTGGTTACCGAATCTCGGCCTCCTTGTGTCTGGATCTTTGCCAAAGCTGTCTGTAACTGAAAAAGCAAATGATTTGACTTAATTAATTTTATTCAGCAATTATCCAGCTAAAGTAAACACTTTGATGTTGAGGTGGGGCAGGGATTGTGAGGGGGACTTTATAATTTACAAGAGAGGAAACTTGGACAACAACACCTATATTAAGAATACAGAAGAGAAGACAGAAAAGGGGACAGAGTGGTAGTAAGAAGTAGCTAGTAAGAGGGGTAGGTGATAAGAGAGATATAGTAATAAGAGAGGTAAGAGGAAAGTGGCAAGAGAGGTAGTTAGTAAGAGAGATATGTAGTAAGAAAGGTAGGTGGTAAGAAAAGTAAGTAGTAAAAAAAAAAAAAAAACAAGATGCGGTGTTTAAATTACTTGAAGCCAGACACATTCAACAACATTCATTTAACAAACCTTTATTAAGGGTAAGACATTATGTTGGTTATCAGGGGAAATGCAAAAATAAATAAGACATAGTCTCTGACTTTAAAGGATTAGAATCTAATAAGGAGGATAAAATATGCACACAGATGAACATAAAACAAATTAGAATATGCCAAGTGCATAGGAGGAGAAAGAAAGTGTTATCCTATCAGATAAGGGAAATATTCCCAGCTAGGGAAAAGTCAAGGCTTTATGGAAGAGGTGATGTTTGAATTGGGTTTTACTGGTGGGTAAGAAATAGAAACAATGAGAACAGTTGAAAAAGATATCTTGGAAATAGAACTGAGGCTTCCCCAGTTTAGTTGGTAAATAATGGGACGGATAAGGGAAAAATGAAAGATGATGCTCTTTGTTGAGAAAACATAGGGAGTTCCTCCAATTGGTCCTAGTCACAGAGCTTTGTTCAAAAGAATGACTGGTGCCTGAGAGCCAGGGAAGATGGATGTTGGTCCAAGCAGATCCGCTAACCCCATAGTTTATAAAAGTAAGCCTAACAATGGCTCACCCCTTTCTTCTGTATACTCTTTTCTTTGGATTTTCAAACTCAAACACAGCAAAGAGGGATGGGAAGATATCCTTTTTCCCTCCTATTACCCAGGAGCAGAAAATAGTAATTTTCATGAGAAGTAGATGGCAAGTGGCCTCTGCTTGCCCAGCATGGCCTATGAAGGGAATTTCTGGACTTCCACTATTTGGGTGCATAGGTCAAAAACTACAGTTCCTGAAGTTGGTCTTTCCATGCAAGAGTTCCCAAGAGATCTCGAGTTGACATACCTAGCCCTGAATGTGAGGGTTCAGGCACTAGCTTGCTAGAGGAAGACTTTGATAACATTCTTGGAGAAGAAAGAGGATCCTTAAGAGATAATTACTCTATAGCTGATGAACTGATGCCCTCCTCTACGGAGAAGTGTTAAAGCAAGAGACCTGGATTGACTCTTGCCAACCCTGCCTTTGCATAGAGGTGCTCAGACAGAATAGGTCTGAAGTGACTGGAAAATATTTCTGTAGCCGTCCTCCAAAGTGTCATTATATTTTGGCCAGGAACATAAAGGAACTAAGTGATAGAGGATTCCAATGGCCTACTGAGTTCCTTTATTTTTCTGGATTTGTTCTTGGGCTCTTGTGAGTCCTTAGCTGAGAAGCATTTAGGTGGTGCAATGGATAGAGCACTGGGCCTGGGGTCAGGAAGATCTAAATTTCAAATAGGATCTTAAGACACTTTCTCAATTGCAAAATGGAGATAATAATACACCTACCTCCTAACATTGTAGTGAGAATCAAATGAGATAAAGTTTGTAAAGCGTTTAGTACAATGCCTGGCACAAAGTAGGGGCTTATAAATATTTGTTTTCTTCTTCCTTTCTTTGCATCCTGTGCACTTTCTGTAATAGGTGAAGTAGGACTCTTGTTTTGCTCAATACTCATACAATGAGTGTCTAGGAAGAAGTTGGAGCACCCTGTTACCCACATTACACACAGGAGTCATATCTAAGCTTTATTCAGGCAATTTCTCCCAGAGTTTTTAAGGTTGAGGCATGAGCCAAAGAGAGGGTTGACCCTGGCCCACAGGAACCTAAAGTCCCTTGTAGAGGAGAACCCAGTTGACAGTTGACACTGGAAGTGATAAAACCAGAAGCCAAGTTGTAAGGGATTAAGAGTGCTGAGTAAGATCTTGGTAGCAGGAAAGATAAGATTTTTGGTGGGAAAGGCAGATTACCAGTAACCCAAGAGAGCAGGAGGGTTGAAAAAAAAAGGTTGTTTTGTCATTTTGTTTTAGGATGAGAAAATGTTTTCTGGCAAAAGAGAAAAAATCACAGGAGAGGAAGAAATGTGACATGTAAGGGAGAGAGAGAATGATTTGGGAACAGGGGTCCTGGAGGAAACAAGAGGGACAAAGATTGAGACACAGTTTTAGTCTTGCCATAAAGTAACCTCCTCAGGGAGGAAGGGAGAGGAAAGGATGGCTGAGGGAGGACACAAAAGTTTGGAGATGTGGAAGGGTTTCTGTTAGATAACCTTAGACTCCATCAAATAGAAGGCAAGGGTCGGTTGGATTTGGAGGCAGAAAGTCTGAAGAAAAAGGGAAAGATTTGGAAAAAAAAAAAAAAAGAAGTAAATGGAATAGGAATCCTCCTAAGACTTAGCTCCTATTTCCATAATACCTTAAGGTTTATAAAGGACATTACTCAAAAAATCCCTGAATGTGAAGGAGGCAAATATTGTTATTTATATTTTACAGCTGGGGAAAATGAGTCTGCCCCAAGTAAAGTAGAGCCTAGAGTCCCAAAGCTAGTGTCATATCTGAGATTTTTCACTCCACGTCTAGGCCTCTTTCCTACTTAAGGGCTGAAATCATCAACTGATATACAGGGTAAGTAAAGAGTACTGAGCTGTAACCTCATTTCTACTACTTACCAGTTATGTGATCTAAGAGAAATTATTTGCCCTTGCAGACTTCAGTTTTGTCCTCCAAAAACAAGCAATTTAGACTAGGTGATGATCTCTAAGATCTCTTCTAGCTCTAACATCCCTGGTCAGAAGTGTCAAAAATTACTTTAATCTCAGCAATCTTAAGCAGCACAGCCTATGAAACTGTTAGCACATTACAGGTTAGAGAAATGATCCTCTTATATTAAATAACCAATTACTGGGGATACTTTTCCTTTTTCCTATTTCAAAGTCCTATTTTTCAAGGAAATCTCTGAAATAGTCTAAAAATTTACTCCTTCTAGTCCTCCTCGTCTAAGTGGAATTGTTGACCCACCCAACAAGAAAAACTTTACAAAGAAAATCTAACCTGGGAGAAATCCAGGCCCATTGAGTTTTGATCAGTCATGTCCACAACTCATTAAAATAGGTCTGTCTCTCATTATAATACTCATTTTGATTAATTGTTAACCAATTGGAGTCAGCTGCCCATCAGGAACACCCACTCTTCCTAGGACATAATGAGTCAAAAATTTACTGTGGTTGGTCTTTGGCATTTGAGAGTATCCCTCACCCCTTTTACTAATCAGCTACAAATAATAAAATGATTAGTTACTCAGAAGTTATGTCTCTCAAACTTTTCATATGTCACAACAGGAAGAGTTTAGATAAACTCCAAGCAATGCTTAATGATTTTTTAAAATGTATCCTTTAGCCTTGCCCTAATATCTTCTTCTGGCATGTGGATGGGGAGGGGATTCTGGGCTCTCAGAAGTAATGCTAGTACAGTACAAACTTTCACAGTTCTTAGCAAGCTGGAAAGACTTCAAGTGGAGGTCCAGAAATAGATTGCACGTCCTCTAAGCCCCAGCCCAGGGGGTCAGTTGTCAGAGAGGAATTACATCTGCCCCAACAGCTCACGTAAATGTATAGTGGATCTAAGTCTATGGAGTTATGGAAGTAGATGATGATGGAGAAAGCTGGTATTTCAATAGTATTTGAAGTTTAGAGAGTGCTCTGGAGACATCCTCATTTCACAGAATCATTTTACCATTTTTCAGAGTTGTCAAGGACTTCACCCATCCACTCCAACTTGTACCAGTCTCCAAAAGGAATCTTCAATATAACCTGCCCAACAAGGGATTTTTTTATAACTTTTACTTTAATAGCCACCACCTCTTAAAGTTGTTCACCCCACTTGTGGACAGTTCTAATTGCCAGGAAGATTTCCCAGACATCAGATTTAAAAAAGAACAACTCTAATACCTCAGGTTTTTTAATAAGTTATGACCCACTCAAGTCTTCTCTAGGCTAACCCTTCCCATTTCTTCAGCTGATCCTTCTACAGCCAGGCTTGAGTTTCTCATCTTTCCGATGCCTTCCTCTTGGCATTCTCAATGCTCTTTCTAAAATGTGTGCCCACAACTATTCATCCCAGATGTACTCTGGCCAGGACAGAGGACAGTGAATTATCTCCTCTCTTCATGAAGGCCAAGCTCCCATATTCCTTTGCTTTGTCTATGCCACTTTTTTTTGGTCTCATTGAGCTTGCAGCCTGATCATAAGGACCATAGGAGGTAGCTAATGCAGGTATCATCTTCCTTATTTCACAGATGAGATACATATTGAGGCTAAGTGATTTCTCCAAAGTCACATAACTAGAAAGTGGCAAGCCCAGATGGAAATCAAGACAGATAAACGTGTCAGTTCAGAGTTGTTTGACAGGAAAGCACTCACTTGAATGGAGAGCATTCAAGCTAAAATTTCGGTGTGCCTATGGAATTCTCCTACTACAAGTGTTGAGACAGGGAAATATGCTTCCAGGAAAGGCAGTAGAATTTCCCTGGAGGCTTTGTTTTCATTTTTGTTTCAGAATAGCATGATGATTTCTCCCAAATGGTTTAGATGCAACTTGGACTAAAAAACCTCCCAAGGCTCCTTCCCAGCCCAAGGACACGGTGATTTGGAGGTTAATTGCAATGCAGCTGAAAAGCAGCAGATTGACATGAATCCTCCATTTAGCCACAGGCTAAGTCTATGAGCACAGTTTGAAGTGGGACCACCTAAAGAGAGCAAAGGTTTCTTTTTCTTTATTTCTTACACCAATATTCTTGCCAACAATGAAGATTTTATAGGAGGACAAGAGCTGTAGAGTGGTGTTGCCCAGGTCCCATCCAAGGGTATGTTCTTAAGTCATGTCTTAGCAGTTTGAACCACAACCACCATCTCTGGTTTCTTTGCTCTGGTCTCCTAATAGCCACCAAAAAAACCAAGCTGACAACAGAGCTCTTGTGGGGGTTTCTATGCTGTAGAACAAAGAGTTTTGGACTGGGAATCAGGAGACAGAATCCCTGGGATGGAATCCAAGCTCTGCTACTTAGGATATTTTGCAAGTCCTTTTCTCCTTCCTGGATGTCAGTTTCCCACTCTGTAAAAGGAGATGAAGGAGCTGGGTGGTACAATGGATAGAGTCCTGAGCTGGGAATCAGAAAGACTCATTCATCTTCATGAATTCAAAACCAGTCTCAGATACTAACTAGCTATGTGACCCTGGGCAAGTCACTTGACACTGGTTGCCTCAGTTTCCTCATCTGTAAAATGAACTGGAGAAAGTAATAGCAAACCACTCCAGTGTCTTTGCTGGGATGGGGTCACAAAGAGTTGAACATGACTGAACAACAACAAAAATAAAAATGAGATGGCTGGACTAGATCTCTGAGGTCCCTTCGAGTTCTAAAAACCTATGGCTTAGGTTCTGGTCTAATATTCAAGCCACAGCCTCAACAGAGCATTTAAGTCCAGACAGGGCATAGTGGGCCCAGTCCATGGCCTTGCCAATGCATCAGATGATGGTTTTGATGTTAGTGGTTACCTTCGTGGCTCTGTGCTAATTTGCCACTTATTTTCCATTTAAAAGAGAACTCTTCTTGTCCTTAGGTTAGGGATTGCAACTTGTTTGTGGATTGATGTTTTGAATTTCTTTTCTCAGACTAGAGAGGCAGATGGACAATGCAGTGGATAGAACCCTAGAGTTCAGATCCAATCTCAGACACGTATTCGCTATGTGACCTTGGACAAGTCACTAAGCTCTGTTTATCTCAAATTTTCTCAATTGTAAATAATAACAGTATTTTTGTGAGGATCAAGTGAGATAGTATTTATAAAGTGCTTAGCAAAATTCCCAGCACATAGTTGGTGCTATATAAATAAATGTTCATTTCCTGCCCTTTCCCCTTGTCTGACACTGCTTGGATTATAAGGTTTATATATCATATAAAGAGTAGAGATTATTGGGCTACACTACTCCATGGGCATGCACCCACAGCAGCCTAAGAGCTTTTGCTGTTTAACCAAACACTTCATGTTTCAGTAAACCTCACAGAATTGCTGTGGGCAAAACAGTATGCTTTGCAAAACTTAAAATGGTATAAGGGTGAGTTCCCGTTACTCTTTAAAAACAGATCCTTCCCACATCAAGACAATGACTTTGCAGTGAACTTGGTCCTGAGTCCCCTGCCTGAAAATTTCTCTCCCCCCAACCATCTCTATAAGGATTTTGTCCACTACACTTTTTGTGAAAAAGAAAAGTGGGCACTCTAACTGCATAATAATGACCAGAACAGGACCACATCGATTCAAGAGGTCATCAGCAACAATACTCTCTGCCTCTGTACCTTAATCTACTGGAACAACCGAGGCAGCCGATGATGTTTGGGTCTGAGGAAAAGCATGTGACACAGCTTTCATTTGCCAGAATAACAAATTGGAGATCATATTCCAAACTCAGTACAGATAGTGTGAATAACTGGTGCCATTTGAATTCTGGAATGCCCGCCACATCCAGGGACGCCTAAGTGTGGCACTCTTGGCCACAGCCCACATTTATATAGACAAGTACTTCAAAGATGGCAGACCATAGTATCCCATCAAAGCAGAATTCAACCAGTGAAAGCTATAGCACTTACCCTCTTCCAGTGGGGAGGTGCCAAGAATAATCCTAGTACATTGAGGCACCGAAGGGGAGGGAAAACACACACGTACTCCTTTTACTGCCTTCTCAGAGATATCAAGGAGCCTTCTTAGGAAGTCTGATGATACATGCACACTTCTGAAACTCAAGAGGCTTGCCAGGGCCTGAGTGACTCTCAGAAAGGAATTAAAACTACCATGCAGAGAACTGGGTTGAAATCCTGTCCCTGATATTTGTGACCATGACGTAAATAAAATTTGGCTGTAGTTTCTTCATTTATAAAACAGGGAAAATAGTATAATGTCAACTTCACGAGGCAGTTGTGAGGTTGAAATGAAATAACGTATACAAAGCATTACATAAAAGTCAACTTATTACAAGGTGCCTAGCCATTACTATGAGCTGGAGGGCTCAGATTCCCTACCTCATAGTACCATGTTGCATTTCCAATGGCAGCCCAGAGCAGTCCACCTATACGTGAGTGGCTGGGCTATGCTACTTTCCTTTGCCATGAGGCTTCATCAGCTTACTGCTCAGAGCTTTTCTACTGACAGCTCTCAGTCCAAACTCATAAACCTCAGCTTTAGAGTTACAACTCCAGCCATCCAGACATATGGGTCTTTTTACTAGACCCTGTAGAATTTTGCTTCTAAAACTCTGTATGCTTCCATGGATGATGGCTGGGGTGTTACTTGGGGGCTGGAAGTGGGGTTGAATATCAAATAAAAAGTCTGATTTTCTATGACCCCATTTGGGGTTTTCTTGACAAAAATAGTGGAATGTTTGTTGTATCTTTCTTCAGATTCCCAGGATTAAGTGGCTTGTCCAAAGTCAGGCAGCTAGTGTCTGAGGCTACATTTGAACCCAGTGTTCATGACTCAGGCACAGAGTTCTATATGCTGCACCACCTAGTTGCCCATTTAATTCTTACCCATTCTTTAAAACACATTTGAATGTCACCCCTTTGGGGAAACTTTGCAGGGATTGTCTTGTTTTCATCTAGCAAAGTGCCTGGAAAATAATTGGTATTCAAGAAAACTTTGTTACTGAGCTTGAAGCTTTTCCTGATTTTCTTCTACCCACTTTACTCCCTGTCCTCAGACTTCACATAGCACTTTGTGACTTTCTAATGCAATTTTTCCTTGATATTATGGAGTTATCTGTTTGTATTTTGCTTCTCTAGTAGACTATAAGCTACGCTTGTTTTTTTTTCTCATTTTTTTTTCCTCTTTGACCGGACTTTTCTTGTGTAGCATGATAAATGTAAACATATGTTTAGAAGAATTGAACATGTTTAACCTATATTGTATTACTTGCTATCTAAGGGAGGGAAAAGATGGGAAAGGAGAGAGAAAAAATTGGAACACAAGGTTTTGTAAATGTTGAAAACTACCTTTGCATGTATTTTGCAAAACAAGAAGCTAGTTATTTATTTTTTTGTTAAAGCTTTTTATTTGCAAAACACATGTATGGGTAATTCTTCAACATTGACCCTTACAAAGCTTTCTGTTACAAATTTTTCCCCCTAGTCCCCACCCCTCCCCTACATGGCAGGAAATCCACTACATGTTAATTATGATAAATACTTGACAAATCGAATATATGCATACATATTTCCACCCTTATCATAGTTGTGCAACAAGAAGCTATTTTAAAAAAAAAAAGAACGAACTGAAGCCACACACACACAAAATAGACTAAAAGCTACTTGAGGGCAGAAATTGTATTTGGGGTTATTTTGTTTAATCTCTGCTAGTACTGAGCAGAGAATTGAGCACACAGTGTTTAGTAAATTTGTATTGTAGGCAGTTGAAGAAAACCAGAATCTCAAAATTAAGCACAAGCTCAGATGGGCACAAGTGAATCCTGCTTGGTTCAGGTCGTTTACTTATGAGTAAGGGAAGAGATGATCCACTTAGATATGCCTTTGCTTATACATAATAAAAGAGAATTTCATATTAGATTTTGAAGAGCAGATAACAGAAAAACCAAAAGGCATACTCAAGTAGAATGGCAAGTCCAGAAATGACACTTGCAAAATGCAATGGCTGGCTTGCTACTTCATCTAGTTTCATTGCTCTGTGCTTTCTAATAGGTTCCCTGGGCTTCACCACCCACCCAGCCACCTTGGAGCAAGTGGAAGAACAGCAAGGAAACCCGAATTCAGGCAGAGAAATCCCCTCAGCATCACCAGAATGTTTCAAGGTACTGCAATGATCAAAACACCTCACTTCTCTCTCCAGTTCTCGGACTCGGTTGTTGAGCTGTTTCACTCTGGTCTTTTCACTCTCTGTCTCTGCTGTCAAGTCTCGGTTCTTCTTAGAGAGCTCCACAATCTTGGTGGCAATTACATCTCCTGCCAAACCAGCTGTCCCTGGATAAAATGAGATTAGAATGACAAGGCCAATACAAATGTGGCCCTCTCAGACTCCCCACCCCAGAGCTCTCCTCAGGTGTTTCTCAGGTCGAGTCCTAGGCAGAATTCTACAACACATGATAATCCCCACAAAGTGCACAGAGGTCAGAAGCAATCCAAGCAATCCAAGAGTGGCCGTTTCTTAGGAGAAGCACCCTTCCCCTAAGGACTCTATATGTATATATTATTTTTTCTAATAAGTATCTGAGGCCAAATTTGAATTCAGTTCTTCCTGATTCCCAGGTTCAGTGCCCTCATTTTTTTTTCATTTTTCTTCTCTCTCTCTTTTTTAAACTTTATTTTATTTTCTTTTTTCTAATTATAAATGTATATTAATTTTTAATACACATTTCTTTTATGAATCGTGTTGAGAGAGAAAAATCAGAACAAAAAAAAACATGAGAAAAAAACAGAAGAAAAAGGGGAAAAAAAGAACCAAGTTTGTTATAATTGATCATCACACAATCTTGCTGTTATCATGTACAATATATTCCTGGTTCTGCTTGTTTCACTCTGCATCAGTTCACACAAATCTTTCCAGGCCTTTCTAAAATCAGCCTGTTCATCATTTGTTATAGGACAATAATATTCTATAACATTCATATACCATAACTTATTCAGCCATTTCCCCAGTTAATGGGCATCTACTCATTTTCCAATTCTTTGCCACCACAAAAAAAAAAAGCTGCTATAAACATTTTTGCACATGTGGGTCCTTTTCCTTCATGATTTCCTTGGGATGAAGATCCAGTAGTAGCGCTGCTAGATCAAAGGATATGGACAGTTTTATAGCCCTTTAGGCATAATTCCAAATTGTTCTCCAGAATGGTTAGATCATTTCACAACTCAGCACTAACAACGCATTAGTGTCCCAGTTTCCCCACATCCCCTCCAACATTTATCATTATCTTTTATTGTCATCTTAACCAATTTGAGAGGTATGAAGTGATACCTCACAGTTGTTTTAATTTGCATTTCTCTGATCAATAGTGATTTGGAGCATTTTTTCATATGACTATAGATGGCTTTTAATTTCATCATCTGAAAATTGTCTGTTTTCATCCTTTGACCATACATCAGTTGGGGAATGACTTGTATTCTTATAAATTTGACAGAATTTTTTATATATTTTAGAAATGAGGCCTTTATCAGAAACATTGGCTATAAAAAATTTCCCCCACCTTTGTACTTCCCTTTTAATCTTATTTGCACTGATTTTGTTTGTGTAAAAACTTTTTAATTTAATGTAATCAAAGTTAAGGACTCCATATACTAAGAAGGACAATTATCCTCATTTTATAGGAGAGGAAAATGAGTCACCAAGAAGTGATTTGTGCAGCTAAGTCTTGGAGCCCAGACTACAGTACAAATTTTGAGGTTCTTCTGCTTCTAAGACTTCACCTCTTTCTACCAACTGACTAACTGATTGTATCATGTCAATGAAACTTGTGAGTGTTGCATCCTTTGAATGTAAACATGGATGCTTTGGGATCCTACAGATTCTAGCTTTAAAATATAGAAAGGTAATAGGTCAGAGAATTCAGTGTAGAAGAGTGGCCACCTCATGCAACCCTTTCATTCTGTAGATGAGAAAACTGAATCTCAGAGACATTGAAAGAGTTGTTGTAGTAAGTCTGTGATGTCAGCCTAGGTCCTAGGACCTAGTAAAGTAGGGACTTTAGGAAGAACCTCAGCCATGCTTACCTCTCCCCACTTATGCTACCTGCACTCTGTAGATGGCATCATCATCATCCTCTTCTTCCTCCTCCACTTTCTTTCTTCTTCATTCTCCTCCTTCTTGGCTATATTTTCCCTTAGTCCTTCCAAGCTCCTAGATATAGATATTACCTTCCATGTTACCATGTAAGCTACTTGGGGATAAGGACCTTCTAGCTTGCCTGTATCTATATCCTTGATGCTTAGCACCATGTTTGACACATTAATTAATTAGTGAGATTAATGTTAAATACCAATTAATTAATGTTATGCTATCTACTTAATAGCAAGGCCAAGATGTGAACCTAAGCCAAATTACTCTTAAATCCTGCATTCTTCCCACTATCCCATAGCTCCTGTGATGTCAAAAATCAAAGTTTCATTTTAGAAAAGAAGCATAACATAGCGGACGAAATGCAACTGGAGCTGAAAGCCAAGAACTCTGGGTTCATTTCCTCTGACTGTCAATCACTCACTGTGAAACCTCAGACAAGTCACATACCATTAGTGATCCTCGGTGTATTGATCTAGCAGAGCTCCAAAGTCCCTTCTAATTCCCACATTCTATGATTCCATTATTAGGGAGCACCTGTGATTTTGCAGGATTCTCTTCAGGCTGACTTTAACAATTGCTGTACAAACTGAGAGTGACACCTGGTGGAAGATGTCTACACTCACCCACAGCACAGATTTCCTAGGCTTTAAAGCTGGAATCTTATATGTAATCTAGTCTGGTAGATACCACCACTAGTCTAGTAGATACCACCAAGAACCATGTCAAGAAGGCATGGGGAATATGAGGTAAATAAGAATATTATATTCCAAAAGTAGTACTGTTTTTAAAAATGGACTGGAGAAAGAGCAGCATAGAGGTAGGTAGAGGTGGGGAGAGAAGGGAAACTATATGGCATCTAAAAAATTTGAAAGATAGTTGAAGAAATAATTCTTATTGACCAAAAGCAAAAGAACAAGGTTTGGATATGAAAACTTTTTCCTGGTGAGCTAGAAAAAATCAGTGACAACAGCCCAGTATAAAAGGAGCAAACAAGAAACCCCAATTGGTTTCTAGTAAATGAACTTGCACAATCTGGGGTACAACCTTAAAGAAGCATATACAATTCCTACTAAACATACTTGTAGAAGTTTAATTCTTTTTACAATTTATTTCCATGAATAAGGATTCTCAATCCTGTTCTCAGTCAAATTCAAAGCAACAAATAGAAAAGCAAACATGACATGCAGGGATCTCCTTCAAAAACAATATGGCAATAAATAGAATCACAAGTCTCACTAATTGTTTGACTGCTCTGCTTAGATATTTAACAACTTTATAATAGTAAAACATTAACATATGCCAAATATAGTTTTCTTTATGAAAATTAATCTTTTTTCAAAAATATCCTATATGCATATTAAAGTAAAATAGAGAACAAAAAAAGATTAGAACCCTCTTATCTAGTCCAATCTTTCTTTTAACATATGAGAAAATTGAGGCCCTTGGTAGGTAAATGGTTTATCCAAAGTGACACAAGAACCAGGATTCTAGCTTAGGTCTTCTGAGTCCAGATGTGATATTTTCCACTATTTCCTCATTCTTAGAAGTTTATTAATACATCTTATTCCTTGCTAAGGTAAATACAGCCACATATGCTCTTGCTCCCTACCCTTCAGAACCCCATTTCCTTATTTCTGTCCAGATACCTCTGTCCTTCCTGTCACTTGGAGTTATAATCTCAGAGTCATCCTTGATTCTTACTAGGGATGAGGCAAGGAGCTGCCCTTCTCTGGAAACCCATAGTAGTTAAAGAATGTCTTCCCAGAGCAAGTCAGAGACTAGATCTCAGAGTCTACAGAGTCTACAATTTTGAGCTACATTGGGAAGATCTTTAAAGCTTTTTTTTAAAATCTATTTATTCTAGAGATAATAGGGGATTATTTTACTTGATCCAACAAGGGAAAGACACGGTTAGATCTGCATTTATATAGATAAAAACCAGTGTGATAAAGTATAGAGAGACATGAGACAGAAAAAACAATTAAAGCTTTTTAATTAAGTCAAGTGACAAATGATAAAGCCATATGAAAAGAAAGAAGATGAACGCCAGACATGTAACAGAGAAAAAACAGCAAGGAGGATGACTTAAAAGGGGAAAGTGAATGGTATGGCTGGATCTTCTATGATATATCAGTTTCAGGCAGAGACTCGCCATTCATGGTAGAATTGTCCAACAGGGGACCAGGAAGTCAGTGTAAAGGTGGAACAAGCCAGAGGGTGAGCCAAAAAATAGAAAATGAGTAAAAGTTTCAAACTTGGGAGGCCAAAAGAATGGTGGTCCTTTTGAAAAAAAAAAAAACCAAGATGAGTGCTGCTTTGGATATGTCAGGTTTAAGATGCATTGTGAACATACAGTTTGAAATATCCAATGGACAGGGACAAGTTGAGGTTAAATATGTAGACATGATTCATGTACATAGAAATGATAATTAATTCCACAGAAACTGATAAGGTCAAAAGAGAGACGATCTAGAAGAGGGCCCTGGATAGAGCTTTGGGGCACACATATAACATGGATGATAAACCAGCATAGGAGACTAAGGAATCAGATTAGATTAGACTAATAGGACAAAGAAAACCAAGAGCAAGTAATATGAAAAACCAAAAAAAAAATTGAGGCTATTCAGGAGAGAAGAGTAGTCAAGAGTGTCAAATGCAACACATAGGAGAAGATCTGGTAATTAAGATTTTGTGAGTAATTTTGATGTAAGATGTAAAATTTGAGTAACTTTGGATGGAGCAGGCATGAGGTCAAATTACAAAGGATTAAAGAATGAGAGAAAAGGAAAGGGAAGCAGGGAACATAAATAATTTTTTTCTAGGAAAGATGTACAAAAGTAGTTTAAGGGATTGATAGGATCTAGTGAATTTTTTTTTAAGGAGAGGAGATGTGAGCATGTTTGGGGGCAGTAGGGAAGGAATCAGAGGGAGGGAGATATTGCAGATAAGAGAGAGGGATGATTGAGATTACAGTCTGCTGGAGAATTTGAAAAGGGATGGGTTCAAAGGCACATATATTTTGGTCTTCATAAGAAGGGGGCCACCTCATCATGGAATGGGGAAAATGAAAAGAAAGTGGAGATGAAGAAAAGGGGAGAAGGTGGAACTCGTGTTGAATGGAGACAATTTTCTAAGAAAAAGTAGATGAGGTCTTCAGCTGAGAGAATGGGGAGAGGAGGAGCAGAAGCTTTGAGGAGAGAAGAAAAGGTAAGGAGGAATAAAAGCATGGCTTTTCTTCAGTGAGGTCCAGTTGAAGTTGGATAGTATTAAAATATGATGTACCCAGTTAACATGGTTTTGAGATGTCCTCAGCTCAATTTAGCAGCATGAGGAGCAAATGGTAAAAGTCATCCAAAGCTGAGGTTTGACAAAGAATGAGCATCAATAGAACAAAGTGGTGTAAGATTCTAGAGTAATGGATGATATAAAATTATACCTGTTAACTACTGGGTCAATATGAGAAAAGAAGGAAAATAGAGACATAATAAGGGTTGAAAAAAAAACAAGGAGCAGGGACTGGAGATTATAATGAATCAAGTGAAGAATAGCTTTGAGGACAGTGAGGTATTGAAAGAGATAGAATGATACATCTGATCCTAAAGATAAATAAGAGTATTTGGGTTTTTCTTATTAAGTAGTAAATGAGTAATGGTGAGATCAAGCATGTAACTTTCCTAAGATGCATCTAAGTAGAAAAATAATAGGGCATGGAATTTAAGAAGATTGAGGAATTAGAAAGTTAGGTAATTTGAGGAAACATCAACGTCTCTTAATATAAGGAAAGGAATTGATGAGAAGAGGAAGATGGTACGCCAATTGTTAGACTCTTTGAGAAAGGAAAGGATAATTATTATAATGAATAGAAATTTATAATAATTTAAATAAATAAAATTTAATTTTAAAAAGTTGCTGTATGATATTTATGGAAATATGTATAGAAGAATTGCACATGTTTAATATATATTGTATTACTTGCCATCTAGGGGAGGGGATGAAGAAAGGGGGGAAAAAATTAGAGCACAAAGCTTTGTAAGAGTGAATGCTGGGGGCAGTTAGGTGGCACAGTGGATAGAGCACCAGCCCTGAAGTCAGGAGGACCTGAGTTCAAATCTGGTCTCAGACACTTAACAGGTTTAGCTGTGTGACCCTGGGCAAGTCACTTAACCCCAATTGCCTCAGGATGATTCACCCATAAGCACATGGCTAGTATTAGAAGCAGGATTTGCATTCAGGTTACTTGATTCCAGGAGCAGCACATCATGTCACAATGCCTCCCTTACAAGGACCCACATGTCAGGAAAAACCTTAAATGAGGATCTCTTTAATCTGCCATCATCCCTTCACACAAGCCAGCTCACTGCTGCCTCTATTCAGGTTGGTCACCTACTTCAAAAGGAAAGCGGGATGTATAATTTTAGAGACATCTCTGCTCCAAATGGACTATTTGTGCCAGCTGTGTTGGAGCCTTCCGAGCTCATGTTGCTCCGATCAGCCACAGTTGGACACACCATACCTTAACCCCAACATGGTGCCTTGGGTCCTCTTTGAGAATGAAGGACAACAACCAATCATCTACCCTCACTTTTATAGTGTTCAAGTTACCTAAAGTTGGTTTACATGAACAGCACTTGAGATATCTGTTTTCTATTTCCAGATTTTTGGAACCTTAAAACCCTAAAAAAGTCTCATGTCTGAGGATTTCTCTGCCATTTATATGAATGTCATGAGAGTTTCATTAACATCTATCAGTACTTTGAAATCCTTAGAATAAAGACTCTTTAAATCACATGTTGCAGTCATTAGAAGATTTCCCTGGTTTACACTGATCCAATTCTTTCAGCTGCCTGGGTGACCCCAGAGACTGTCCTCCCATCAATGGGGTTTCCTTCCTCTTGCCACTCACAGAGACTCTGTTCTTGGCTTCAATACTAACCCTCATCCCAGGACTAGTGCAGGGAAGTTCTAACTTTGTTTCCGCTGATCTAAAAGGAGATTTCTCCAACCTGGTCTAAGCCAAAGAGGAGAACCATTGTAGCTTAAGATTCTGGTGAAGATATGAAGGCATGGGAGCCCCCCCCCAAAAAAAAAGCTCTAAAGAAATGGAAGCACATAATTTCATCCCTAAAGATCATCACAGTTCAGATTTTTCATTCCACAGGAGAGGAGGCTGAGGTGGGGGGGAGGGGTGGGGGAAAGGGGCGGAGAGAAGAAGGAGGGAAGGGAAGGAGGAGGAAAGTGCTTTGGGAGAGACAATTTCTCCAAAAGCAAACAGCAAGTAAGAGAACAAGACTTGGAAATGGGTCTTCCACTCAGAAGTCAGCATTCTTTTTCACTGTCCTGCACTTCCCAATTCTCCTCCACTAGACAGCACCTGGGGTCTCAGTTCCCTCATCTATAAAATGAAGGAGTTGGACTAAATTATCACTGAAGTCCCTTCTAACATTATGACCCTGCAATGCCCAGGACACACTGGGACAGACTGGGCGAGTTCAGAACTCGCTAAGGTCAGTGCTGGCCAGCCCCCTCCTCCACCCCAGGCACAATGTCCCACAATAGCCCTTTTCCATCACTTTCCTAGGTGACAACAGACAATCATGGAGATAATTTATCTCTGAAGTGGGGACATCTCAAGTTATCATATAACTTCCTCTGACTATTGCGCACACACACGCACACACACACACACACACACACACACACAGTACGGTCTCCAGTAGAGAACCCTGAGAGGTAGGATCCTAATTGTGGCTCTACCATCACCACTGAGCTATATGACCCATGGCACATATGACCTATGGCCCTGTAGTGTAGAAGCATAGGATTAGGCCCCATTAGTGCTAGAGACAGACCCTCTAGCACAACTTCTTTATCTCACAGACTAGGAAACAGTCCCAGGGAAGCCAAGTGCAGCCCTACCTGTGAAAGCCCACCGGTCTTCTTCTATTTTCTTTTTGAGGTGCTTTATTTCAAAATCCTTCTCCTTCACCAGTTTATACAATCTTCCATTTTCATCTACAATTTCTCTGAGTTGCTCATGGAGTTGTTCAATCTCTTCTTCAAGCAACCTACAAGTCAAACCAGTCATTATTTATTTCATTTGAGGTTTCCTCCACCAACATCCCTTTTCAGTAAATTCCCATGATACGGAAGGGACCCTGTGTTCTCAGAAATCATCTCAAAACTACGCCCAGTTCCCTTTCCAATTATAAAGACTCTGAGAGGACTGTGTGTCTGCCCTCTGAGGCCCAGCCTCATTAAGCTCAGAAAATCTCACCACTAGAGGGATGGCCGGCAGGTAATAAATGAAGGCTTTTAGTTACAACATGGGAAGAACCAGAGGACATGGAAGGAGCTTCCATATCAAATGGATTGTTGATCATTCAAGTGTTCAGTGAATGCAATTAGACCTTCAGAGATATTTAGGAAAAAATGACAAGGATAGGTATCCTTTCTGCTGTTATACAGATTAATCTCAGAATACCAAGAAAACAAAAAAGAAGCCAAATTGATCTTTATTTAGAAGCCAGAGTTTGTTCATGTTTGTGTGTAAATATGCTGGGAAGATTGAGGCAAAAAGGAAAGGGCAAAGGGCAAAAGAGAAAATGGTAGAGGATGAGCTTTAAAGAAGTCTCATAAATATAACATCATATTAAAACCAATCAGCTCCTGGGAACTCACTAATATTATGCTGAGCATATTTCTTTAATGCAAAACACTTTCTTCTTTCCACGGAGAAAATCAAGTGAATAAACAAAATCATAATGAGCACTCATTTCAATTTGACTTTAAATGCTACACATATACATTTGTATAAAATTATGTAAACAGAGCACAGGCCTTCAATCAAATGTACCAAACACTAAAAGCAAATACATTGAAATCAATCTCTCATACTTAAAAAAAAATGATTTTGGAACCAATATCTTCCATCATTTTTCTTATTCTCCCCATACTTCTCCTTGTGGAATCTGGGGTCCATTTACCTTTGGCTGAAGGTATCCTTGGCTGGCTGCCCACCTTCTCGAAGCAAGTTTAACTCGTTCTGGATTCCAAAAGTCAATTTGGGGTCATTTCCACCTTCTTTGAGGCTCACATGTTTTTCTCTTTTTTTCTCCAGCTGTTTTTGTAACCTCTTGTGCTGCTGTTCCTGCAGAGCCTTAAACTGAAGCCGCAAATTCTCATGCATTTCTTCTTCAGATTCCATTCTGTTCTAAAAACAACCATAACCATAAAGGTGATTAATAAAAGGATTAGAGGATTTAGATGATGCTTTCTGAAAACTTCTTTAATAAATTTTTAAAGATTTTATTTTATATTTTTTGTTTTAAAAAAATCTAGTTTCTCTCCATCCCAGCTCTGTCCACCCCATTGAAAAAAGGAAAAAAAAGAAGAGTAAATGCCTTTATACCTAGGAAAGCAAAACAAATCACTGAATCTGCCATGACCCAAAAAGTATCTCATTCTGCACCCTAAATCCATCATCATAGGGGGCATATTTTGTCATGTGCTCTGGAATTTTGGTTGGTCATTGTGTTGATCAGAGTTCTTAAGTCTTTCAAAGTTCTCTTTTACAGTGTTGTTGTAGTTGTATAATTTATTCTCCAGGCTCTGCTCACTTTACTCCCTATTAGTTCATACAAATCTTTCCACGTTTCTTTGAAACCACAGGCTGGGTGGTGCAGTGGAAAGAGCACTGAGCCTGGAATCAGATCTGAGTTCAAATTCAGCATCAGATGCTTATTAACTGTATATCTTTGGGAAGTTCATAATCTCAGTTTTTCTCAGTTTCCTCAACTATGAAACAAAGATTGTAAAAATACCTGTCTCTCAGGCTAGTTAGTTATGAGATTCAAATGAGGTAATAATGATAAAGTGCTCAGCATGGTATCAGATTCATAATAAAAGCAATATAAATGCTAATTATAGTTATATATATATATGCACATATATATAACTATAGCATGTTGTAGTTAATAATGATCATTTCTTATAACATCCCTTTTATCATTTCTTATAACATAATAGTATTCTACTATTCATATGTTATTCAACTATTCCCCAGTAGATGGACCTCCATCTCTTAGTTTCCAGTTCTTTGCTTCTACAAAAAGGAGTGCTATAAATATTTTTGGTTTTGCAGATCCTTTTCCCTATCTTTGATTTCTTTGGGGCCTAAATCTAGTATTGGTATTTATAGATGGATAAACAGATATGCACAGTTTAGTAACTTGCAGCATATAGTAAGGAGCTATTCTGCTTTTTAGAATAGCAAGACTAATTCATAGTTCCAACAAGAGAGTATAAATGTGCTTGCTTTCCCATACAGCCTCCGATAATTTAATTTTCTTTTTTGGCATTTTTTCCAATCTTATGGTTGGGAGGCAGGATTTCAAAATGTCTTTAATGTGCATTAAAATTTAGGACATTTATTCATATGGCTGTTAATGGCTTGGATTTCTTCTTTTGAAAGCTATCATGTCACATCTTTTGACCATTTACCAATTAGGAATTAGCTCTTATTCTGATAAATTCAAAACTTTCTGAAAACTATTTAATAAAATAGTCACAAAAGTCTCATCATATAGCACCCATAATTATATACAACAGATTCATTTACAATCAATCAGCAAACACATATTAAGTATATTAATATATATATTAAGTAGTGTATTTGAGTAGAAAGAGATTGGATTATTCATAGGAAGACCTATGTGACCACAATCAAGCCACTTAGCCTTACTAAGCCTTAGTTCTTTATCTGTAAGACAGGAGCAATAATGTTACCTTTTCTCACGGGATTATTTGGAGAAAAGACTTTATAAACTTTAAAGTCTTTATATGAATTTTATTTGTCTTAATTTTGTTGTGTCATTCATTCATTAACCGATAGATACCTACTATGTATAAAACACTGCTCTAGGTGCAGGAGGAGATGCAAATTTTAAATTTGTCACAAAACCCCTCCTATTCTGAAATTTAGAGGCTAGAAAAAAAAAAAGTAGAGGAATAGGCTGAGCCCTTCCTGGTCTCCCCAATTAATCTCTTAAGGTCTTTCCAGTTTTCACATTCCATGTTTAATTAAATTCACCAAACATTAATTATTAACTTTGTGTACTCTCATCAAACATTAAATGTTGACTTTGTGTGCTTTCACCAAAAATCAAGCATTGACTTACTGTGCTCCATGGAAGGAGAAGAGGAAGAGAGGTCTAAGATGTAATTTAGATAAGGCACAGTCCCTGTGCAAGGAACATTTAGAGGACAGAATGTTGTTTAGTTTGGCTGGAACATAGACTACAAGGAGGAGAGTACTAGAAAATAAAGACAAGAAAGATAAGGTGGGAGCCAGATTATGGAAGGCCTTCAATGTCAGTTAAAGAAATTTAAAGTTATTAACTAAGTAATGGGAGCAGCTCCATGGACAACACAGGTCCTGGAGTCAGAAAGACATGAGTTCAAATTCTGCCTCAGACACTCATTAACTGTGTGACCCTGGGTAAGTCACCTCATCCTGTTTGCCTCAGTTTCCTCATCTGTAAAATGAGCTGGAGAAGGAAATGGCAGCCCATTCAACTGTCTTTGCTAAGAAACCCCAAATGGTGACTCATGAAGAGTCAGAGAGGATTGAAACAGTTGAACAGCAACTAAGTATGTGATGAAAAACATTTGAAGATGCTTGAACAGAAAAATAAGATTTACATCTTTACATTTAAGGGTTCTGATAAAGATCTCATCTCTAAAATATATAGGGATTGTCTCATATTTATAAGAATTCAAGTCATTTTCTAATCAATAAATGGTCAAAGGATATGAACAGACATTTTCAGAGGATGAAATTAAAACTATTTGTAGTCATATGAAAAGGTGCTCCAAATCACTGTTGATCAGAGAATGCAAATTAAGACAACTCTGAGGTACCACTACACACCTGTCAGATTGGCTAAGATGACAGAAAAAGTTAATGATGAATGTTGGAGGGGATGTGGGAAAACCGGGACACTGATGCATTGTTGGTGGAACTGTGAACGGATCCAACCATTCTGGAGAGCAATTTGGAACTGTGCTCAAAAAGTTATCAAACTGTGCATACCCTTTGCCCCAGCAGTGTTTCTATTGGGCTTATATCCCAAAGAGATCTTAAAGGAGGGAAAGGGCCCCACATGTGCAAGAATGTTTGTGGCAGCCCTTTTTGTAGTGACAAGAAACTGGAAACTGAAGGGATGCCCATCAATTGGAGAGTGGCTGAATAAATTATGGTATATGAATATTATGGAATATTATTGTTCTGTAACAAACGACCAGCAGGACGATTTCAGAGAGGCCTGGAGAGACTTGCATGAACTGATGCTGCATGAAACGAGCAGAACCAGGAGATCATTATACACGGCAACAACAAGACTATATGATGATCAATTCTGATGGACCTGGTTCTCTTCAACAAGGAGATGTTTCAAACCAGTTCCAATTGTTCACTGAAGAGAGCCATATACACCCAGAGAGAGGGATGTGAAATGTGGACCACAACAGAACATTTTCATGCTCTCTAATGATGTTTACTTACATAGTGTTTCCTTTATCTGTCTTTCGTGTAGATACAATTTTTCTTGCACAACAATGAAGTTTGGAAATATGTATGCATATATTTGATTTGTCAAGTATTTTACCATAATTAACACGTAGTGGATATCCTGCCATCTAGGGGCGGGGTGGGGAGTTGGGGGGAAAATTTGTAACAGAAAGCTATGTAAGGGTTAATGTTGAAGAATTACCCATACATGTGTTTTGCAAATAAAATAAAATTTTAAAAAATAAGATTTATGTGTAAAGAAGATTTATGCAGGACGAATTGAAAGGCAAGTCATTTAACCCCAATTGCCTCACCAAAACAAAACAAAACAAAACAAAGAAACAAAACCACCACCAGCAACAAATCACAAAGAGGATTTTAGCTAATTTTAGATTCCAGTTTTAGCCAACAATAACAAAATCAGAAAGGGGTATGTAATGATACAAGATTTCTTAGAGCAGATGTAGAATGAGAAAAGCAGGACCGGGAGAAAAATATAGTTGATGACGGTGAAAATATAAAGGAAGTCAGACTGAGAAATTGTAATAACTCAATCTTGGATGTCAGATAATGATGTGTATATAATATGTGTCTATATATATATATGTATATATATATATAAATGTGTGTATGTATGAATAAAATATGTATTTTCTATTCTATTGTATATTATAATACACTTGAACACATATCATAGCTCAGTGGAAAGATTGTTGAGAGATGAATTTGAAATCAGAGGACCTAGATTTGAATCCAGTCTTTGCCACTTGTGACCTACATTTGTACACACATCTGTAAGATGACGGTGATCTCTGAAGTCTTTTATATCTTTACATCTATGATCCTATGACTTTTGAGGTTCCCTCTGTCTCTAACTCTATACTCTTGACAGAGAGGCAGAAAACTCCCAGGAGAGAATGTTGCATACATTATAAGATTCAGCCACTGAATCAGTTGTTTTTTACTTAATTGTTGGGTTTTTTTTTCTTTTTTTGTGGACTTTTTTTGTCCTGTTACAAAAGAAGGTTCAATTCCCAAATGGAGTTAGGAGCTATATCTAAAAAGCTATGACCATGCATTTTTTTAAAAAAGAATGAACTTGATATCAACTATCCTCCCTACTATCTATGTGGCCTTTACCAGTTATTTCCTTCTCTGAGCCTCAGTTCCCCCAAATGTAAAATGCTGATCTCTGAGGTTTCATTCAGGTCTAAATCCTGTATTACCATAATTCTCTTCTGCCTTTTAAGGCTTGCACAGAGTCGTACCTTATCCTCCCACTAGAAATGATCTTTCCCTCCTATGAGTTTCTCTTAGTCTTCTGTTTATGCCCCTTATGAAACATCCAATCATATTCTCTTTGACTTCTTTCCTTCTTTTTCTTTTGGTTGAGACAATTGGGGTTAAGTGACTTACCTAGGGTCACATAGATAGGAAGTATTAAGTGTTTGAGACTATATTTGAACTCAGGCCCTCCTGATTCCAAGGCTGGTACCTGTATCTACTGTGCCATTTAGCTGTCCCAACTTACTTCTGTTTTTAAAAAAATTAAATAGACTCATTTTTCTCCAAAATTTCAAAATTATTTTATTTTTTTCAAAAATATCTCCTTTCTACTATAGTCTTGTACTATTCTTTAATTTTTCAATCCCTGTTATATCCCCAATTCAACTGTAGGCTTCTTGAGGGCAGGGACCCTGAACTCACAAGGCAGCCAGGTGTTTCCATGGATAAGAGTACTCTGGATTTTGAGTCAGGAAGCCCCAAGTTCACATTTGACCCCAGACACTAGCTTTGGGACTCCAGAAAAGTCACTTAGCTGCTGTTTGCCTCAGTGTCTTCATCTGTAAAATGGGAATAATAATATTACTTACCTCCCAGGATTGTTGTAAACCACTCTTATTATTTAGATATATATCCCCTACAGAATCAATCTGTGCAGTTACAAAGAAGTATGCCATAGACACAAGTTTATTATTTGGTTATGGTACAATTTTTAGATCTTCCTGAGTTCATCAAGTATTTACATATATCCTAAGTGCCTGATATACTTGAAAGGATAACAACTGTTGCTCCAGTATCACCTTTTGTCAACATCCTGGCTAACAATGCAGTTAAGTACTACTGAGATAAGTGAACATTGGGAATCATTTCAGCTGGTTTGTCATGTTTAGACAAGCACAATTTAGTGACAATTTAAAAAACATCCAAACAAAATTAGAGCCTGGCAGATGAAAAGGTCAATAGAAGGTTGTTGATACAGAACAGATTATAAAAGCAACAATATTCTTTCTCCCTGAGATCAGAATTGGCATTTGTCTTTGTAGTATTGCAAAGAAATAATTGCCACTACAGAACATAGTTAACACATCCATGTATGTTTATATAAGAGTTATATATATTTCACTAATTCAAAGATAATTTTTTTCATCAGCATGAATGATTTCCTCCAGCAATGCCAACTGCTGCTTCTTCAAATTTTAGAATTCTTGGCTTACTGTGGCCAAAATGATTTATCTCCTGATAATTCTCAAATGTCAGGCAAAGTTTGTAAATTACAAACTGGTCATTTAAAGTCTTATAAACATGGTCACCCTTGCAGAAATTTATAATCCCTTGCTCTGAGGACTTACAGTCACCTCTACACCTTTCAGGTAAAAAGGATTTTAGAGTGATAGGAGTTATAGCTGAAATGGACCTTATAGATCATCTGGCCTACTACTTCTTTTGTTTTACAGATATAAAGATGATTTATGCCTGTAGATTAAAATATTTTGAGTTTTGCCTTCTCTCTGGTTTATCACTGTCCCTTGACTATCTAAATCCCTGCCTTAGAACCCAGCTCAAATCCTAACACCTCTATGAAACTATTGAGGACAGCTAGATGGTACAGTGGATAAAGCACAGGCCCTGAAATAAAGGGGGATTTGAGTTCAAATATAGACTCAGACACTTAACACTTACTAGATGTATGACCCTAAGCAAACCATTCAATTTCAGTTGCCTCACCAAACCCCACCCCGCACAAAAAGAAAATTTAAAAAAAGAAACTTTCTCTGATGGATCCAGCCATAGTGAACTCTCTTCCAGCATTTATTACCTTGTCTCTCTGATGTTGAAAGAGTCAATTAGTGGCAAACTATCATTAGCTAAAAAGCAGAACTCTTAATAACTGATATTTGTCAGAGATGCTGAATGGAAAATGTGAATATCCATTCCTTTGGGGTACTTTAAAATGTAGCCTTTATCAGAAGGAAAGAGCTCCACATGTGCAAGAATATTTGTGGCAGCCCTTTTTGTAGTGGCTAGAAACTGGAAACTGAAGGGATGCCCATCAATTGGAGAGTGGCTGAATAAATTATGGTATATGAATGTCATGAAATATTATTGTTCTGTAAGAAACGACCAGCAGGAAGATTTCAGAGAGGCCTGGAGAGACTTGAATGAACTGATGCTGAGTGAAATGAGCAGAACCAGGAGATCATTATACATGGCAACAACAAGACTATATGATGATCAATTCTGATGGACATGGCTCTCTTCAACAATGAAATGTTTCAAACCAGTTCCAATTGTTCAGTGAAGAAAGCCATATACACCCAGAGAGAGGGATGTGAAATGTGGACCACAACATAACACTTTCATGCTCTGTATTGATGTTTGCTTGCATTGTTTCCTTTCTCTGATTTTTCTTTCTTGTAGATATGATTTTTCTTGCACAACAATGATAAGTGTGGAAATATGTATACATATATTCGATTTGTCAAGTATTTTAACATAATTAACATGTACTGGATTTTCTGCCATCTAGGGGCGGGGTGGGGAGTTGGGGGGAAAAATTTGTAACAGAAAGCTATGTAAGGGTTAATGTTGAAGAATTACCCATACATATGTTTTGCAAATAAAAAGTTTTAATAAAAAAAATAAAAAATAAATTTAAAAAATGTAGCCTATATCAATGACTCCACTCAAGCTGTAGCTCTTTTACAATTTGATTTTGATCCTCCCTACTTTAGTGTACTTTTTTCAAAGGTCACCAAAACCAAATGCAGTATCTTTTATTTATTCCTCCTCATCTTCTCTCCTGCTATATACTCTTTTCAGAAATTCAATATTCTCTGGATTCTAATTCCTATATCTTTAAACATTTCTCTGTCTCATTTGCTGGTTCCTTATTCTTTTTCCAACTCCCTGAGTGTTCCCCAAAGGTCTCTCCCTGGCCTCTTCCCCTCTCTCTACACTCTTTCCTATGGAAATTTTATTTACTCTCAAAGCTTCAACTGTTTCCCTCTAAGCAAATGACTCCCAAAATTACATTTATAGTCCTGACCTCTCTCTTCTGAGCTTCAAACCTACATCCTCCATATGAGAATGACAGAATGATAACCAAGTTCATTATATAACTTTCCCCCCAAAACTCTCTTCTTTCTGACTTCTTTATTTTAGCCTCCAACCCTGTCATTCACCCTCACCTCTCCAATGTTTATGATTTTTCAAGTATCTTGGATTCTTCTCCCTCCTTCAGCTCTCATATTCAATCAGTAACAAAATCCTATGAATTTTACCTCCTAAACTATCTCCTATCTGTTACACATTGCCACCACCCTAAATACAAACCTTTTTTCTCACCTTCCTGAATTCTACCCTCTCCTTTCTCCAATTTCCCTCTGAAAACTGTGCAGGAATATTCTTTGTCATGCAGCAATGGTGACACACAGAAAGCATATAGACAGTCTTGAAGTCACATTTTTATCCCCAAAGTATCTTAGGAAACTAAACTGTACATTGGAAAAAAGTTATGATTTCCATGGGTAAAGGAAATTTCCTTGTGGGGGGGAGGGTGTTCCCTGCACTAATGAAATCACAGGTTGGGCCAAAAACATGGGCAAATTCAGCAATGTCATTTTTCACCTCAAAAAATAAAGCGAATACTTATTGCCTGAAGAGTCTAATATTGAAACTCCTTAGCCTGTCTTTTGTAGGCCCCATACCATGTAATACTACTGTACCTTTCCAGCATTATTTCACATTACTGCCTTGCATGTACTATATGCTCTAATCAAACTGGACTATTTTCTGATCTTTAAACATGCTCTGCATTCATTCATTCTCTGAGAAATTGCCTTCTCTTTTCAGGCAAGGTCTGCTGCCTCCTCCTGGAATCCTACTCAGAAACCCCCTATCAATAACAAATTTTTCTCTTTGAGATAACATAACATCTTGTTTGTTCTTCTGTTATGTACTTATTATAATTATCTGTGTTGCTGCTGTCCCACTAGTCTCTAAGCTAATGGCTAGCACAGGGCTCTGTACATAGTAGGTGATTAATAAATGTGGAATTAAAAAATACTTACAAACCCAAATAAAGTAAAAAGTGCTCAGCAGAGAACAAAAGAATAATCTACAAAGAAGCAAAGAAAAGATGGATACACATAAATATAATTTCTTCTATTATTATATATGCTTTCTTGAAATGGAAATTTATTGTTATATATTTTAAATCCTTCTGGTGTTCTACTGAGCACATGACAATGTTTTGTTTTGTTTTGTTTTTGTCTTTTTTCTATTCTGTTTTTTTCTTATTTTGTATTCAGTTCAATAAATTAAAAAAATTTTAAAAAGACAAATTATGAATAGTTAAAAAAGTTATAAATAGCTGACAATTACACAGTACTGTACAAAGTGCTTTATACTTTCTAAGCCTCATAACAACCCTAAGAGGTAGACACAGTAGATATACCCATTTTATAGACAGTCACAATATCTCATTCTATATAATTTTAAAGTTCATACCAAATGTCTAGAATAAAAACCCTTTGATGTAGATAGTATAAATAATGACTCCATCTTACAGATAAGAAAACAGTCTCAGAGAGCTGTCCAAATTAAAGCAAAACTAGTAGCCCTAAGGTTTAAACCTAAGTTTCTTGATTTTCCAATACATCATAGTTATCAACCTGAACACATAGCCCTACGCATATTAACTGCTTCATCCACTGACACTTTTTTTTTTTGAAAACAGTAGAGGTTATCCCAGATTTAATGTATATGAGGAAGTCCATGAAAACAAGCTTTCAGATTATGACGTGCACCCAAATATCAGACCCTATCTCCAGACTACAGAGAGGAAGCAGAAGCAACAAGAATTAAAGATGTGAGATAGACAAATAGTAGACATTGGAACTAAATACTTAGATGCAGTGATAAAAGATACCTGTCATCCTGAAAGGGGTGCCCCCACTGGCAACAACCTGCTCTATTCAATATTTTGGTCAATGACT
>JAJPUD010003831.1:128371-144099 GCA_023553655.1 Myrmecobius fasciatus | reverse complement strand
GGAGGAAGGAATAGATGACAAATTTGCAGATGATGCAAGATAAAGAGGGAGCACAAGTGCATTAAGTAACAGGATCCAGAAAGTCTAGAGTGATAGATGGAATCTAATAGGATGGAATCTAAGAGTGATAAATGTAAAGTCCTGCACCAGGGTTCAAACAATCAGCTACATAAGTAGACAAGAGAGAGATAACTAGACAGTAGTTTGTGAGAATAACAATGTAGGAGGTTGGGGGGGGGACATGTTAATGTCCTGTAATGTTAACATGAATCAACAATTAACAGCCAAGGGGCAGTGAGGTGGCACAGTGGATAGAGCACCAGCCCTGAAGTCAGGAGGACCTGAGTTCAAATCTGGTCTCAGACACTTCCTAGCTGTGTGACCCTAGGCAAGTCACTTAACCCCAATTGTCTCAGCAAAAAGAAAAAAAATTAATAGCCAAATAAGCTAATACGATCATTAATAAAAATCAAGTGTCCAGAGTGAGCTAAATGATGAGAACACCTGTCCTCTATGCTCATAAAACCACGTCTGTAGGACATTTCCCAGTTTGGGGCTCTATATTTTAGGGCAATGACACACAGACAAGCTGCCTTGTTAAAATATGAATCAAAGAATTGGGAGACAGACAAGATTTTTGAGATTTTCTAGACCAGCCACCTCTTTTTATAGGAACATAAGGAAACGAAGATGAGCAGGACTTGGATGGTGAAAACACAAAATTGTTTAGTCTGGAAAAGAAAATTTAGGAGAAACACGAGTGTTATCTCCAAGTTTCCAAAGGGCTCCTATAGAGAAGAGAATAAGACTTATGTGTAACCTGAGAGGGAAAAACTAGAAGGAATAAATGAATAGTAAAAGGAGGCATAGTTTCATGTCAAATAAATAAATAAAAACAATGAGAGCTGTCCCAAAATGCAACTGTAAATTCAAAGGTAGTATTACTAGCCCTCCAATACTGGAGATCTTCAGGAAAGAAATAGCTAGCACACTTTGTCCTGGAGGATTTAGAAGAAATTTATTTTTCGGGCACAAAGTGACTTAAGTGTCCTCTGAAGGCGCAGCTGAGGTACTTGAGATCTCCGAGTTGGGTTGGGAGTGTGATGGAGGAGTCTCTTGATGGACAGAATGACCTGGGCAGAAAACAGCACTAGGTGGTGGAGAGGGGAGGGAGAAAACGGGGGGGGGGGGGGTAGTGGATCTGCCCTATGGCTGTGGCGGCTGCCACCGGGCTGAGCTGGCTGCCTGGGGGTCCTACAAGTAAAAGAAAACAGTCCCTGACAGTCTGGTAAGTTTCAAGAATGGGTCTGGCCACGACACTAGTCCCTCAGTCAGTCTGTCGGAATGGGGGCTGTGTCCCCAGGTGCATGTTTGTCTGACAGGTGGAGTCTGTATCTATCCGTGTTTGAGGGTCTCTCTGACCGGAGAAACTAGGCCTTCATTTTACAGCTAAGAAAACTGAGGCCCGGAGCAGTGGAGGAAATCGCAGCTCTGGGGCAGGATTCAGACGCCACGACTGCAGGCTCAGCGCTCTCTGGAGCATCTCTGTGGCGCTGCAGGCCGGGGCTCGGCCCGTTTGCCTAGGCGTCCGTCAGTTCGTCCGTCCGTCTGTCTTCGGGACGGAAGTTCAGGGAGGGTGGCCCGCGGCTAAGCACTCACCCAAACGAAGGGGCCCAGACCGGAGCCGGGGTCAGGGCTAGGGCTGGGGCTGGACTGGTTTCGCTCTGACTTGGACTCGCTGAGCACTAAGGCGCCTCTGTCGTCACTCATCCTGGGATGCCGGGGACGCGCTGCCCCGAGCAACTGTCACCACGGCAACTGCGCCCCGCTCATGGGACGTCATCGCGCCTCTACGGAAGCCGAAACGGGAGGCGTCAGGGCCCGGCCTTGGCGTGGTGCGCTATTGGATGGCGTTGTTCTTCACTTTCCCTGCTGGAGTAAAGAAAGAGTGACCAAGGCAAGGAGCAGGGAGCTGCAAGGCTCGGCTTGGGCTGTCTTTCCGAGTCTCTCGACTTGTGTCCATCCAGAGCTTTCGTCCCTTTCGCTTTACTGTTGTCTACCCCCCACACCCCACCCCCTCGCCAGTCTCGCGCTTGTCTAGTGCCTTTCTCCGGCTCACTGTCTGGGGCATAAACCGGGCTCTGCCGGGAATCCTTGAGCAAGTCCGTTCCGCTAATCTGTACTGTTGCAGGTGGGGGTGGAGAGGGTGTATGTGGAAACCAAGGGAAAGGTAGGAAATCAGCATTCATTAAGTATCCGCGGTGTGCGTTTAAATGCTTCGTAATTATTAGTTCATTTCACCCTCAACAACCGGAGGAAGGCGGTGTATTTATTATGCTCATCTTACAGATGAGAAAACTGAGTTTGCCCAGGATCACACAGCTGAAGGGTGCCTGAGGCTGGATTTGAACTCAGATCTTCCTAACTCCAGGCGGGGGTTCTACCTACCTCACTACCCGTGTGCCAAGGGCTGGAAATATAAAAACAAAAGCCCACTGTACCTCGGGGAACTCCCGTTCTAAAGAAGGACATAAATGCAAATGATTATATAAGCAAAGAGGGAAGGCACTAGCGCCGCAGGAGGGCTGGGAGGGACCCCCTGCGGAAGTCTGTAGGTCTGTAGGAATCAGCCCCGTGGAGTAGAGAGCATTGGGGATGGGTGCAGTGGAAGGAAGAAGGGTAAACCTCGGCCTGAAGGCCCTGGAAGGCACGCTGATACTTTGCAACTGTGTGACATTCTGTAGTTTTTCAGTCACGTTCTGATCTTTCATGAGCCCATTTGGGATTTTCTTGGCAGAAAAAGTTGGCAATTTTTTTTTTTTTTTTTTTTGCGTCTTAGTTTACAGACGAGGAAACTGAGGCAGATAGTGTTAAATGACTTACCCAGAGTCAGCCCAGTGTTGGAGCCCCCTACTGACAGATCACTTACATTTCCTGGGCCTCAGGTAGCTTGACTATAAAATAATACTTAGCTGGAGATTACCGAAGTCCTTAGGCCCTATGTACAGACCCAATTTCTTGTTGGTGGAGACAGAGCTGACTCTATTCCTTCTCTATTGGACTGTTGAAGATCCCCTTTGGCCTCAAAACAGAACCCCAGAGAGGCTAGAACCAGCAGAAACACCAAGAAAAGGAAGGACCTGAAGTAGCAAAACAGGAGAAGTGGTCAAGGAACCTTATGTGGGCAAGATAGTTACATGAACCCCAATTTCCTTGGTAGAGCCCAACACTCGGTATCCTGTAGTTATGGGGACTAGTGGTCTGTGGGACCCGTGGGAGGAGTTCCCTTATCTGGAATGTGAGCTTTTTCTGTACTTTTTAATGTATTAATACATTTGAAACTCTTAGACTTAAAAAAAGGCCATGAGTTAAAAACAGGTGCTTCTTTTGGAAGAAGAAACTGTTCATGGATTAAGGGATCTCAGAGGCTATATAGTCCAATCTAGACCTGAACAAGAATTGCCCTCTGCCCCCCATAATGTACCTGATCAGTGGTCTCCTAGCCTTTGTAGGAAACTCTCCATGAAGGGAGAAACCAATACCTCAGGTGGCAACTCATTTCACTTTCAGACACCTATAATTGCAACTCATTTCACTTTCAGACACCTATAATTATTAGGAAGCCTTTTCTTACATCAAACCTAAATTGGCCTCTTTGTAATATTCATCCTCTAGATCTTCCCCAAGAAACCACAATAAATAAATCTATTCCCTAATTTTTATGCCCTATATTTATGTAGCAGTCATCAGATATTGGAAACTTCTCCAGGCTAAATACATGGCCAATTGCCTCAGCTTGATCTTTGAATGATCTCTGCCATCTTGACATCTCTCTCTGAAAATGCTGCAGGTTAGCAGTGTTTTTCTTAAAATAATGGAGGCCAGAAATGAACCCAGTACTCCAGGTGTGATCTGACCAGGGCAGAGGACAGCAGAGATATCTCCCCCTAGACCTGTATACCAGGAAAATCCAGGGGTTGAACAAAATAGGATCTAAATTCCTTCTTGGCTCTAAATCATATGAATCTAATAAACAGCCATGGAGAAGGCCGAGCATAGGATAATAGAAGGAAAACTCATTTGGTAGTCAGGAAATCTGTTTTTAATTCTAATAATTCATGTATGAGAAAGTTATTTCACCTTAGTTTTGGTTTCCTCATTTACAAAATGGGAATATACTACTTTACTCACCTCTAAGAAATCTTAGAGAGGAAGATCAGTTATATATTCCCTGTCAATCTTTACCCATGCCACACAGCCTTACTCGGAGTTCATAGGATTTAGAACTAGAAGGAACCTGCTAGGTCATTGATGACAACAATTATGATGGCTGGCAATTTAAGGTTTGCAAAGCACTTTACCAATATCTGAGGTTTACAACAATTCTGGGGGAGAGATACTATTATCATCCCAGTTTTAGAGATGAGGCAGAGAGGGTTGTTAAATGAATTGCCCAGAGCCGTTAGCTAGTTAGTGTCTGGAGTGGGATTTGAACTCTGGTTTTCCTGCCTCCAGGTCTAGCACTTTGTCTACTGCACTCCCTTCCTTTAGTATATTTGCTGTTGAAGCAAGCATCCCTTCCCTTTAAAGAGACCCAGAGGAAGTCACCCAGCTGCCAAGTAACAGAATGGGAATTCGATTCCAGCAATAAAACCATATCACATAGAATCCTCTTTTTGATTATTGACAAATGCTATAAACCAGGGCTTCTTAAACTTTTTTTCCATTTGCAAACCCTTTTTGCCCATTTTACATGACCCCAGGTGACTGTGTATAAAACAGGAATATAAATCAAATATTTATTGGTAATCAATTTCAAAACCCCAACATTCAGTTATGAGACTTCATATGGGGTCACAAACCACAGTTTAAGAAGATGGGTTATAGACAGTCATCTATACTTATTTCCTTTCTTGATCAATGTATTTCAGTAATTAAAAAGAGTAGTGATCTCCTTGTCTAGGAGCAGAGTTGGAATGCATGAACAATGCACTAGACTGAACTCAAGAAAAACAAAATTGTTATTGCCTTTCTTTGTACTCCCAATATTTAGGGTTTAGCTGTTGTGAAGAAAACTTTGGGCAAACCTTCTAGCACTTGGTAAAAATGGGAGCTAATGTTACCTTGATACAGATCCCACACTACTCAAATGGCTGAGAGGAGTTCTGTAAATAGAAGATGCTGAAATAGGGGCAGCGTGCATTGAAAGAGCTTTGCATTTCTTCCCTTGCATCTCTCAAACTTCCTCAGGTGATTAAATAATGTTTAACAGTTCCAAAACAAAAAAACTAGAAAACACTTCAGACTCAAAACAAGTATTCACAGAAATAGTGTCACCAGTGCAGGGTCAAACCTGGCTCTGACCACCAGGTGGCACTATTACCCACTAGCAGGAGTGAGAACCCTGCTCAAGTTTTAAATAGGAATTTGAGAATGTCCAGATGGGAGTGGAATATTTATTCCTATTTAAATGTAGCAACAGTCTGACGCTGGATATTAGCCCAGGAGACTAGCTAATCTTCACCAAAAGACCAGGAAAAAAAATGCTCTATTTAATTTGCATATAAACAAAGAACTGTAGGTTCTGGGAGTCAGAGAAACAAAACAATGAATCTTAGTTCTGTGACTTATTACTAGCTGTATGATAAAACTAGTCATTCAGTTTTCATGAGCCTCGATTTTTTTATGTGTAAAATAAAATAATTAGATTAGGTGTTCCCTAAGGCCTCTTTCATCTGTAAATCCTTTGGTTCAGTCTGTAAATTCCCTGGTATCCTGCTTTTCTTTATAGTGTTTTCTCCCAACCCCGCTTTTCACATATCCTCCAAATGGAATAACCATCAGGGGGTCTTTTCCAGTCTCTCCACCCCTACCCCAGCTGCTAGTAATTTCCTCTTGAAGGCTACTTTCATTTATTTTGTATTTATCTTATTTCTATATGTTGTTCCCTTTCCTCCCCCACCCAATGTGAACTCCTTGAGGGAATTGACTGATTTTGCTCTTTCTTTGTATTCCCAACAATTTTGGCACACTGTCTGGAACAATAATTGTTTAATAAATGCTTGTTGATTGATTTGTAATTTAGTATTTAAGTAGGATCCAATTACTCCAGTTTATGCAAATCACCAATATTTATTACTTGAAGTCTTCTAGCATTTAGTGAATTGTACCAAATAATCTAGCATTTGATTACGTCTAAGAGATGGTATAGGAAAGAAAAAAAGAGAGAGATGGTATAGGGCAGCTAGGTGGTAAGATGGATTGCACTCTGAGCTTGGAATCAGGAAGACTCATCTTCCTGAGTTTAAATCTGACCTGAGACATTTACTGTGTGACCTCGGGCAAGTAATTTAATCTTGCCTGCCTCAGTTTCCTCATCTGTAAAATGAGCTGGAGAAGGAAATGACAAATCATTCCAATATCTTTGCCAGGGAAATCTCCAAAAAGGGGTCACAATGCAGACATGACTGAACAACAGAAAGAAAGAAGGAAAAGAGCATAAGGTGAGGGAATGGATGCTAGCCCTGAAATCAAGGAAATATAGTTCACATCCTAGCTTCCCTCTAACTTTTTGGTCCTGGATGGGAGACTAAACTCCTCCTCTGTGAAATGGACATCATAATCTTAGCATTCCTGTTACTAGGATTGTTGTGTAAAAAGCTCCCTTTCTCTGCCCCCCATACCATTCTCTTATTCAAAAACCTTCAGAAGTCCCTAATACCTCTCTGATAAGGGACTAATTCCTTTCCTTGTATAAGAGGGACTTGGAAGATGACTTTATGGTGAAACAGGATGAACAAGAGACTCTCCTTAACTCCTGTCTGACACCAGGCAGGTAAATTATATGTATACCACAGCAGTAGGTCATTCCTAAACCTGTACCTGCCCAGAGACCTTCTCTCACTGGTAGTCTGTATACCCAGGGATAGTCTTTTTTAATTTAATGTAATTTTTTATTTTTTTTAATTAAAGCTTTTTATTTACAGAACATATGAGTGATTTTTCTACATTGACCTTTGCAAAATTTTGGTTTTGTTCCAAATTTTTCCCCTCCTTCCCCCCACTCCTACTCCTAGATGACAGGTAATCTAATACATGTTAAATATGTTAAATTATATGACAAATCCAATATATGTATACATATTTGTACAGTTATCTTACTGCACAAGAAAACCAGATCTAGAAAGAGAAAAAACAAAAAACAACCTAAGAAGGAAAACAAATTGTAAGCAAATATTCACAGAAAGCATTAAAATGTTGTGGTCCACACTCAGTTCCCACAGGCCTCTCTCTGGATGTATATGACTATCTTCATTGCTGAACAATAGGAACTGGTTTGAATCACCTCATTGTTGAAGAGAACTATGTCCATCAGAATTGATCAGGGATAGTCTTATAAAGGACTACTACCCTAATTTGACTTGTGAATGAAGCCTCTAGCCAGGGAGATAATATTTTTAAATTTTATTTATTTAAAACAAATAAAAAATAGAAAAGGAAAAAAGACAAAAAAAATAACAAACATTGCCATGTTACAGCAGAACATGAGAAGATTCAAAATACAAAACAAATTTCCATTTCAGAAAAGCCAGTCTAATAAATACTACACATTTTGTTTAGAGCTATCCATCTTTCCATCCTTGTAGGTTTTCTTTGTTCTCTGTAGTGCACTTTTTACTTTATTCTTTTTTCCCCTTTCCTTCCCCCACCCCAGTTCCCCCAAGAAGGCTATTAAGCATGTATGTATGTCTACATATATATGTGTATATACACATACACATAAATGCATATATCTATCTGTATATGTACATATACATATTTATAATCATGCACATATATATACATTCATATGCATCCACGCCGTGCTATACTTCCTTGTCCTGTTTTTTTGAAGGTGGATGACATCATCTTTCATAAGTCTAAGTCTTTCCATATTTTTCTAGATTCACCAACTCATCATTTCCCGCACCTCAACAATATTCCAACCTTATACTATCTAGTTATCTTAAATAGTCTAAAACAATGTTAATATGGCTTGGCATATAGTATAGCTTCCCTGTTTTTTTCTTTTGATTAAACCTATTCTAACATAACTTTGTCTGAGATCAATCATTACTATCCCTGATTTTTTTTCTAATAAATTCTACCTCTGATCATTATTATTGTTTGTGTGTATCTCTGATTTCCTATCCCTGCTAATTCTTCTTTGCTTCTACCCATTACCTTGTCTAGTTACTTAATGTATCCCTGCCAAGAATCTCCCCTCAACCTTTCCCTCCCTCTTTATCCCATTCCCATTAATTTACACTTTATTCCATTCCTGTTAATCTATATACCTTTCAAATATTATTCGCTCCTTAACCCTGATCTGAGTAGGGTTCATTCTAAAAATTCCTCATCCTCTCCTTGCCTCCCTCTTCCCTTACCTTATTTCTTTCTGATGTTAGATGTTTATAACCTTCTAAATATATATGTGTTGTTCCCTCTTTAATTCATTTCCATTGAAAGCAACAGAGTTCCAGAACTACCAGCCATCCTCACTGATGTAATCCCTGTTTTCTACATAATTTTGTTTTTTGCAATCACATCATACTCAATTCTACCCCAATCTTTCTTTTGAACTACCCAAATACTAATGACAATCTTAAATATACAGTTTACATTTACATTACAACATAAATAGCTTGTCTTTATTGAGTCCCTTGTAAATAGCTTTAGATATTTACATTATATTTATCTTGGATCTTATGTGTTGAATTTTCTATTAAGTTCAGATCTTTTTGCACCAAATCCTGAAAGTCTGGCAATTCATTCAATCTTTTTTTTTTTTCATTCAGAATTAATACTTAATTTTGCTCAGTATATTTTTGACTACAATCCCAGTTCTTTTGCACTTCAATATATAGTGCTCTAAAACCTATGATTTTTTAATGTAGCTGTTGCTAGATCTAGTGTGATTCTAATTGCGGCTCTACCATATTTGATTCCTTTTTTGTTTGTTTTGTTTTCTTCCATGATCTGGTGATTTTAGAATTTGGTTATAATGTTCCTGTAGGTTTTCTTCATAAAATGTTTTTCAGGTGGTGACTAGTGGGGTTTTTTTCTATTTCTATTTTCCCCTCTTGTTCTAACACTTCAGAACAATTTTCTTTAATTATTTCTTGTGTTATTGTATCAATATTTTCTTTTTTAATTATAGCTTTCAGGTAGTTAGGTAGTTCTTGTTTTCATTTCTTGAACTGTTCCCCAGATCCATTATTTTTCTTCTGAGATTCTCTAGTTTTTTCATTCTTTATATTTTGTTTTATTTCTTGTTCTCTTATAATTTTGCTGGTTTGCTCAATCATGGTTTTCAAGGAGTTATTTTCCTCTTACGATTCTAGATCTTTTCTAATTGGTTAACTTTCTTTTCATAATTTGCTTTTGGGGGGGGCATTTTTTAAAAAAATTGTTTTTCCTCAACCTCTCATTTGATTTTTAAAGTCCTTTTTGAATTCTTCTGTGGATTCTTTTTGGATAGGTGACCATTTGATGTTACTTTTTTGGAAAGGAAGAGCTTTTTGTTTTGTTTTTTTTTTTTTTTTAAATTTCAGTATCCTACTTTAAAGATGAACCCAACCCGGTCTCCTCTCTTCCCAAGTAACTTTTTTTTTTCCTTTTTAAATAGTTTTATTTTTTCCCAGTTACATTTAAAACAGTGAAAAATTCAGGTGGCTAGGATTCAAGCTACCTTCTAATCCAGTTAACCCCAGGGATCCAAGTTTGCTGTTTCAGTGGACCTAATCTGAAGGTGTTTACACTTAAGGGCCAAACCTCAATCCTGGTACCTTTCTTTGGATCTTCTTTATTGTGCCAAGAAGAACTGTTTTGACCCAGCTCTTGTGTTTTTGTTTTGCCTTTTGTTTTTGTTTTGTTTTGTTTTTTGCTGAGGCAATTGGGATTAAATGACTTGCCCAGGGTCACACAGCTAGGAAGAGTTAAGTGTCTGAGACCAGATTTGAACTCAGGTCCTCCTGACTTCAGGGCTGGTGCTCTATCTACTGCGCCATTTAGCTGACTCCTCATGTCTTTTTAACCTGAAGCACTATTTTGTCTTGTATGTTGGGGAAATCTGAAGTTTGGAATTTTGGGGTCTACTCTGCCACTTTCCCAGAATGTTCTTCCTAGGGAATTCTTAACCTTTTTTCTGCACATCCCTCTGTCAGTCTGTCGAATACTAAGGACCCCTTTTCAGAATAATTTTGGGAGAAAGAGAAATCAGTGAGAGAACCTGAGATTAATTACTGCCCAAAAAAAACACATTAATATGGAATTTAGTTGGAAAGTCAAAGTTTCTTTGGGCATCTATTTCTCTAAGCAAAAGAAAAAAAAGGAGTAGTTATTATAGCCCAGAGTTGTTAAAAAAAAAAAAAAAAAAAAAAGATACTTTGGAATAACAAGGACCATTCTGAAAAACATAACTGACACTAAACAGTATGTCCCTGAGCAACTCCCACTACCCTTTGTCTCCTAATCCAGGGGCCAAATTGAAAAAAATATAATTTCTCTTCCACATTACAATTCTTAAATACTTGTAGTTACTGCTGATGTTCCTCTCCACTTCCTAAGCCTCTGTGCTTTGGGAGTTCAGATCATCCTCCTTCCAAACCCTTTGGGTCTTAATTTTCTCCCCTGTAAAATAAGATGGTTGAATGATGGTATATAAAGTCTAACTCTATGATCCTAAATCTGACTCCCCCTGCCAAAAGTAAAAATTATCCAAAATAGCAGAATAATCCTCTTATTTAAAATATCACCAACCAAAAGTAGTTTTGAAAAAAATCTGGCTGAATGGCATTTCAGAGTTCAATGAAAACTTCCAGAGATCAAATATTTACACAGAGTAACATTTAAGAACTAAGTCACAGGGAACAGGGAATTAAGGAAATAAGGAAAAATAATAGGAAAAAAAATAAGGAAATAAGGAAAACGGTTATACATTTGAACTAAGATCCTAAGGACTTATCCTAAACACTAAGTGTGTAGTGTAGTCACTAACTGTGAGAGACAAACTAGAATTGTTTCCACAGAACAGTTAAAATTTAGCTCCTCAGAAACCGGGACACAATGAGACATTGAAAAGCTAAGTTTCCATGGAATGTTGTAAGCCTCAAGGTAATGTAAGATAATATCACTGACCAATCAACTTTCAGGAGCAGACTCCCTTGCCTTCAAACTTTTGATAAAGATGTCTAGGCTAAAAACTGGTTTAAAATGACCAGATTCAAAGACCAGGGAAAGGCTTTTCTTTTTTGTGCTTGCTCATTAAGTCTCATATATTTTATATATATATATATATATATGTATATATATATATATGTACATATATATATATATATATATGCTGACACACCCCAAATAGAATTAGAACTCCATTAACAGAATGTGGGGTGTATGACGAGGGAGGGATACATGTTTAGAAGTAGCATGTAAGAAATGATGTGTAACCCTTTGGGGAACTGAGCAATCTATTGTTTGGGAGAGGGAACCTCAACAAACTAATAGCCTAAAGCTTGTCTGCTTCTGCACCTAATGCTCCCTCTCTTCCTATCAGAGGTGGAACCTGCTTCTGGCCAGAAATGTCCAATTCCTCTGGCAATAAAATTTCTTTGTTACCTGCCGTTCAGAGTCAGCTTGTTTCTAACAGCACCTAAGCCTAATTACACAAGTTTCAGTCCAAACCATTTGAGTGCTGTGGACTAAATGTCCTTCACTGAGGATAAGGGTTAGTCGTCAGCTCCCTGGTCAATGTTTGGACTTGACTTAGAGAGTCAACAATTCAGAACCAAAGCAGAATTAAGCTGAATCAGAAAACAATATAAACCATGACTGTAATACAAACAACAAAAAAAAAGATTTAAAAACTTACTGTATAAAGACCAGACCTGAGTCCAGAGAAGTGTTGAGAAATTTCACCCCAGAACATTACATTCTTTACATGGATGCAAATATAAAGACAGAGATAGAGATAGAAATGGAGGATTTGAGTTGTGGGTTTTATTGTTGGACTTAATTGGTATGTTGTTTTTATTCAACGGCTTTTCTTCCTCTCTGTTTCAAAGGATGGGTAGGGTTTGGAAGGGAGGGAGGAGTGGGGAGGGGGAAATAGGAAGCATATAGCCAAAAAAAAAAAAAAAAAAGCCAAGAAAAAATAGTGCTAAAACTAAGATTTAAAAAATTAAAATTTTGGAGAAGGCACAAAAATATAACATAAAGAAATGAAGAATCCTGGCATTTAAAAATAATGATAATAAAAAAATCAAGCAACTTACATTCTACTCTTGTATAGACTCAGCAGGCTCTAAGCCATCTCAGACCCTCCCAAGATTTTTAAAGATTTTCTATAGTGGGTCTTGAGGACCAATATTCCTGGGATCGTTTGGTTTTGTGTGCTCACACCTCCCCAGCAACCACCATTAATAGAAATATAGCTTTAATCCTAGTGAGAAAGTCAGGGGGGTGCAGCCAGACTCTCCACCAAAATAATGCGGAGCAGGGGTTTTAAACCCCAAAACCTATTGAGGTCTCCATCCAGTGTTATGAGTTGTGTCAAAAGAATCTATCTGTAGGTTTGGATCATCTCCATATTAAGAAACAAAAACTTTATTATGCCGTTAACAATGGGCCAAATTCCATATGGGGTTTTAGCAATTAACAAGGAGAAAGATGAGAACTAAGTTCCCTAGTAAAACTCAACAGTTAACCAGGGGGAAAATGCTATTAAAATAGAGTAAGGTGTTATTAAAGCATAGCAAGTTCTTAATGGACCCTCATCCAGGCAGACTAAATTCCTAAAATAGTTTAGCAGGGATGATACCACTGATTTTTGAGCTAACCATAAAAAGGATATAACATTTTTTTTTTTTTGGTGTTAGATTTTATTTTTATTTATTTATTTATTTTTATTAATTAAAGCTTTTTATTTGTATAAAATATATATGGGTAGTTCCCCAACATTGATCTTTACAAAGCTTTCCATTACAAATTTTACCCCCAGTCCCCTCCCCTCCCCTAGATGGCAGGAAGTCCACTACATGTTAATAATGAAGGATATAACATCTTAAAAAGAGAAAGGCACCATAAGGTGCATCAAGTTCCTAGAGAACTTAAGGTCTTAAGGTGGGCCAAGTTCCTTTTATAGTTTTATTTTATATACAGCAAACTAGTTTTTCAATGCAAGGAATTGAACAAGAACTTTTTTTACTTTTATTTTTTTATTTTAAAATAGCTTTTTATTATCAAAATATATGCAAAGATAGTTTGACATTTGCAAAACCTTGTTGAACAAAAAATTCAACCAAGGCCTTCTGCAATAAAGGCCTTCTTAGGATGAAATATAGGATAACAAAATCAAAAGGTCCATTTATCCCATCAGTGCTCCTCTCTGCTTGTTTTAGGGAGCAGTTGACTCCGATTGTTTATAGTAATACACTCTGTCAATGCTCCTCATGACTGGCCTACCTACTAAAGACCTGGTCTTTCCTAGAGGTTTCTTCACTCAAAAGAAAACTTAAAGGTGGTCCTAGTCTAAGGACAGTTAAATGGGATGTGTGCTGGACCTGGACTCAGCAATTCTGAATTCAAATCTAGCCTCAGATACCAGCTTTGTGACCGTGGGTAAATCCCTAAACCCATTTCTCAGTTTCTTCATCTATGAAGTGGGGGATAATAATAGCACCTACCTTCTACATTGTGAGGATCAAATGAGATGAAGCACTTAACACAGTGCCTGGCACGAATTTATTACATAATGTTCCTGTGAAGGATGGAGAATTATGGGCAGTAAAAAGTTGTGTAGGGAAAAATTTATAGAAATCTTCATGTGAGATTCAATTAAGCCATGTCATCCCAAGATCATTTAAAGATGAAACTGCAAGGAGGGTAATAGATATTTTATTACTCAAATAGGTTTATGAACCCATCAGTTTGGAAACTCACCAACAAATCACAATCAGCCTTCTCTTAGGGCAACAAAATTGGAAATTGAGGCAACATCCTCAATTGAAAAATGGCTCAATAAGCTATGGTATATATTTGTGATGGAATATTGTTCTATTGGAAATGAGGAAGATGCTCTTAGGAAAAAAACAAACAAAAACTTGGAAAGTCCTCCATGAAAGCAAAGTGAAACGAACTGCCAAAAAATGTAATAGCAATGTTCTGAAATGACCAGCTGTAAATGAATGACTTTGCTTTTTTCAGTAATAACAATCATCCATGACTTATGGATTTTTGATGAAAAATCCTATCCATTCCCAGAGAAGGAATTGTCTGGATACAGATTGAAGCATGTCTGAATATAAATTGAAGCATCCTCTTTTTTTAAAAACTTAATTTTTCTTGAGAGTTTTATTAGGGTGGGAGGTGTTTTCTTTCACAGCTTGATTTTTGTATAAATGTTCTGTGTAACTTCACATGGGGTTTCTTAATTGTGGGGAGATAAAGGAGAGAACCTAGAACTCAAATTTTTTTTAAAACAAATATAAAATAAATTGTTTTGCATATATTTTAACATGTATAACGTATATTGGATTGCTTGCCATCTAGAGGAGGTAGTGAGGGGAAGGAGCAGAAAATCTGAAATGCAGGGGTCAATGTTGAAAAATTATCTGCATTTTTTGTTTTGGTTTTTGCTGAGACAATTGGGGTTACATGACTTGCCCAGGGTCACACAGCCTCGAAGTGTTAAGTGTCTGAGACCAAATTTGAACTCAGGTCCTCCTGACTTCAGGGTGGTGCTCTATCCAATGCTGCCCTTTCCATGCATGTTTTGAAAATAAAAAGCTTTTTTAAAAAATTGCTTTTGGGGGGGCAGAGCCAAGATGGCAAACTGCAGACAGCCTTCTCTGTGAACTCCTGGGACCTTCATCAAACCCAGACAAAGTGAGCCTTCCAACTGGTTTTTGAGTGAGGGCTCCGCCAAACATTTGGACTACAACGCACTTCTATCAAAAATCTACCTTGAAAGAACTCCGGAGAAGGTTAGCCTCAGGGGAAATCGGCTGCTGGTCCCAATCAGACTCCAGCCAGGGTGGAAGTCAGGGCTGCGATAGGGGAGTGGATTTTAGGCACCCAGGAAGCCCCTGGGAGACACCTGGGCCACTGTGCTCTGCTTGCGGGCAGGTGCTTTGGCAGATCTGCCTTTGGTAAAGGGTGGATCGAGAGCAGCTGAAAACGTGGTCCTAGTGCGAATCTAGCCAGGCCAGCCTCAGACCGGAAGTCAACTCAGCAAACTGCCTCAGGGCAAATACAAATTGTTGCAGTTTTCTCTGCTTTTGACCAATATCCCAACTTTAAATCATGAGCAAGAAGCAGAAGAGAGCTCTCACCATAGAAAGCTTTTACGGAGAAAAAATAGAACAGTCCCCAGATCCTGACATTATGAAAACAATCCCAGATGAAGCCACAAAGGCAAACTTAAGTTGGTTTCCCTTTCAGAAGGCTTACCTGGAAGATTGCATTAAGAATCTCAGAAGAGAGCTAGAAGAAGAATGGGGAAATAAATTGAGATCAGTGCAACAGAAATATCAAAAACTGGAAAATAGGACTGTTGAATTGGAAAAAGAAAACAGTTCACTGAAAAACAAAATTGGTGAATTGGAAAAAATCACCAATTCACTGGAAAATAAAAATGGTGAACTGAAAAACAAAATTGGTGAATTGGAAAAAGACAACAATTCACTGAAAAA
>JAJPUD010003831.1:103924-121208 GCA_023553655.1 Myrmecobius fasciatus | reverse complement strand
CAGCGGTCATCAAAACCATTTGGTACTGGCTAAGAAATAGAGTAGTCAATCAGTGGAATAGGATAGAATCACAAGACAAACTAGGCAATAACTATAGCAATTTGGTTTTTGATAAACCCCAAAGACTCCAGCTTTTGGGATAAGTATTCACTATTTGACAAAAACTGTTGGGAAAACTGGAAACTAGTGTGGAAGAAATTAGGGCTTGACCCACATCTAACACCACATACCAAGATAAGATCTAAATGGGTTCATGATCTGGATATAAAGAGTGATACTATAAGTAAATTAGAGGAATGTAATATAGTTTACCTCTCAGACCTATGGAGATGGAATAAATTTATGTCCAAAGAAGAACTGGAACTCTTAATTGAAAACCAGATTGATAACTTTGACTATATCAAGTTAAAAAGTTTTTTGTACAAACAAAACCAATGCAGACAAGATTAGGAGGGAAGCAACAAATTGGGAAATCATCTTTACATTTAATGGTTCTGATAAAGGCCTCATTTCTAAAATATATAGAGAATTGTCTCATATATATAAGAATTCAAGCTACTCTTCAATAGAATAGTGGTCAAAGGATATGAACAGAGAATTTTCAGATGATGAAATTAAAACCATCTCTAGTTATATGAAAAGTTGCTCCAAATCACTATTGATCAGAGAAATGCAATTGAGGTACCACTTCACACCTGTCAGATTGGCTAAAATGACAGGAAAAGTTAATGATGAATGTTGGAGGGGATGTGGGAGGGCTGGGACACATGCATTGTTGGTGGAGCTGTGAACGGATATAGCCATTCTGGAGAACAATTTGGAGCTATGCTCAAAAAGTTATCAAACTGTGCATACCCTTTGACCCAGCAGCATTTCTATTGGGCTTATATCCCAAAGAAATCATAAAGGAAGGAAAAGGCCCCACATGTGCAAGAATGTTTGTGGCAGCCCTTTTTGTAGTGGCTGGAAACTGGAAATTGAGTAGATACCCTTCAATTGGAGAATGGCTGAATAAATTATGGTATATGAATATTATGGAGTATTATTGTTCTGTAAGAAATGACCAGCAGGACGATTTCAGAGAGGCCTGGAGAGATTTACATGAACTGATGCTGAGTGAAATGAGCAGAACCAGGAGATCATTATACACGGCAACAACAGTACTATATGACGATCAATTCTGATGGACATGGCTCTCTTCAACAATGAAATGTTTCAAACCACCTCCAATTGTTCACTGAAGAAAGCCATATACACCCAGAGAGAGGGATGCGAAATGTGGACCACAACATAACATTCTCATACTCCTTGATTGATGTTTGCTTACATTGTGTTTCCTTTATCTGATATATCGTTTGTGTAGATAAGATTTTTCTTGCACAACAATGTTAAGTTTGGAAATATGTATACATATATTCGATTTGCCAATATTTTAACATAATTAACATGTAGTGGATGTCCTGCCATCTAGGGGAGGGGTGGGGAGTTGGGGGGGGAAAATTTGTAACAGAAAGCTATGTAAGGGTTATTGTTGAAGAATTACCCACACATATGTTATGCAAATAAAATAAAAAAATAATTTAAAAAAATTTTTAAAAAAATAACATTTTCACGATTTAGATTCATGAAAAAAAAATTGCTTTTGAATATAATTGGGGAAAAATTAAATTTAAAAATGCCCTACTAAAAGTAGCAAGATATAAAGTCCATATAAATCAGCATTCTTCTATATCACCAACAAAACTCTGCAAGAGATAAAAGATGCTCCATTCAAAATTACAATATAAACTTGCGAGTACACCTGCCAAAACATACCCAGGAACTATATAAACAAAAAATAGAAAAAAATGCTCTCATAATTGGTCTTCTGCCTGATATCTAGCCTGATCAATATCCTCCCAGTGGAAGAAGGGAAAAGAGAAGAGGCAGAAAGAGAGCCTTCCATCTTACCTCATGTGTCTCTTGCCTATCTAACTTTTAGGAAGCTGAAGGAGTGGGATACCTTACCAGTTCTCTAGGCAGGAAAGAGTGCCATTCCATCAAGCCTCTAGACTGGTCTCCTGCCTTGGAGAAAGAGAATATCACCATTCCTACTACTCCAAGTTCTTGCTTCCTTGCCTAAAGAGCCCAGGGCTCTGAACTACTATTGACTTTGAAAATCTTCCTACAACTTTCACAAAATTTAACAAGCTCCCACCTAATCCTAATCATATTTTATAAACCCAGTGATATTGAATACCTACAGATCATCCAAATCCCATTTCAGATTTCTTATTCTTATTCCCCTTGACCCATCCTCACTCCACCTCCACACACACTTTCCTTCCTTAATCAAATGCTCACCACCCTTTCCATTGTGCCTTTAAAACTTTTCCTTTTCCATTCCTTTCATCTTCCATCTCTCCCTGACCTATCTCCATCATGATATAGCCTCCATGGCCACCCTTTCCAGCACTGGCTCATTCCCTTTAATTCACTGGTCAACAAGCTGAAGGAACTAGAATACTTCTTGCTTCCCACTGCAACTTCCAGGTTCTTCCCCTACCATCAGCAATCTCTCTTATTTTGAGGTCCATAAAACAATCATCTACCATCCAATCAAAATGGTGGTAGCTGCTGTTTACAGAGCTTAGGAACACTGCCCTTCTTCAGTGAGTTAAATATGGCTCACAAACTTTCCTCTCCAACTACTGCCCTGTGAGACTTCACCAAGTTACAGGTTAAGTTGCCCAAGGTCACACAGCTAGTGTCTGAGACTACCTAGTTGTCTTATCATGGTTCGATTTCTATATAGAACTGTAATGGGTCTCAATGCCAACTGTTGCCTGTTTCTCACGTTTTGCTCACTTGTTTTCAATAGTTCAAAGTTTTATTACAACTGTACATCTTTTTCACTGTTGCATGCATCAACTCTGATCTCTGTTCTATCAGTGTCTACCCCCAGACAGCTGACTGTTACTAATAATCTATTTTTTATTCAGTGCTTGCCCTGTCTAGCACTTTCTGTTTTCAAGGTATGCAGTTTCTGAGCCACAATTTTTCATCATCTTCATCTTTTTCGATCCGCCTTTTGCTCTGAAGTTACTGAAGATCAGAATCAAATTTGGAGGATCTCTTACAGAACTTCACTACCTCTACATCTTTAGCAAATACTGAAACATTAGCAATTATGTTCTATACTATTTTAATTTGCATTAAGTATTTTACAATAGCTATCTTGATCATCCATCCCAGCAAGACTGTGCTTGAGGGCAGGGTCCATTGGACTCATCTACATGCCTTGCATTCTACTGGCACCTCATAAATACTTGTTAAAAACAAATTTCTATCAACAGCCACAAAACCAGTCTTTTGATTTTACTTTTTAAACCTACATTGTTCCTAGACTTAAAGCAGAAAAAAAAAATAAAACAAAATATAACTATTTGGGGCAAGGTACTTCTTTTATGTCAATCTGAAATAAAGTACAAGACATATGTTCATTTTTAAATTATATTTATACCATGTTATTAGCATGGAATGAAAATTCATCTTAAACATCAGAATTCCACAAGTACAACAAAAAATGTCAACATTTGTTTAAGGAGAATGTTCACATTAGTATGCTCATAATGTGATAAACCAAATCTAAAAGTAATATTTTTCACTTGGACATGACTTAGATAAAAAACAATACTGCACACATTTTAAAAGTTCTCTTATCTTTACTGCTGAACAAGCACTTCAAATACATATAAAACAGATGACATTTAAAAAATTTCAATACAGTAGCAGCAAAAATATAACTTAAGTCATACCATGTGTTATTTTCATCTCTTACTAATGTTATAATAAATACTATGTTAAGTAGCCTGGTTAATCTTAAATACAAACAAGTTGTCTATGGTATAGGTAAGGAACAAAACTCTTGTTTCACTATTTTGTTTTATGTTCTTTTTTTCTTACAGATATTCTTTTGGCCCTAGTCAAAGCCAGGCAGCCCCAGACACTGAAGTTTCCACTATTCTACAAAATGAGGAAAAATGCTTCCTGAATTGTGTTAAACCAGCTTCCCATCTTAAAACAACAGGAGCTGCTTAAATTTTGGACCTCATTTTTTTCATCATTAATTTTTTTTAAGATTTAAGAAATATGAATATAATTTATCACTCAAGTAAACTTCAATAGCCAGTTCCTTTCTTACCAACTCAGCTCCTCTAATTAACTCTTGGATATTAATCAGTATACTTTGAATCATCTGGAAAACTAAAGCTTCCATGAAAAAAAAGTTTTTTTTTTTTTTAAATATCATGATTGTGTCTGACATGCTGCTTTTTAGAACCACATACCCCTAGATCATTTATTTTTAAGCATAAACAAAAGACCTCAATATGAGGTATCTAGCTCTATAAAACATCATCAACATGAAGACAGCATCTTTCCTCCTAAGGCTTGGGTTTTGCCCAATATTCCCGATACATGGAGTACAGCATACCTAAAGAAAAAAACAAGGTAGTTAGATTTTCAAAGTGGCTTTCTACATGAAATAAACCAAGCCACTTAAAATTGGCCACAATAGGTAACATCACAAATGAGAAGTTTTATCCAAGAGATCACTGATCTTAGGTTGTTTTTTCTTTCTAGATCTGATTTTTCTTGTGCAGCAAGATAACTATATAGATATGTATATACATATTGGATTTATCGTATATTTTAACATATTTAACATGTATTAAACTACCTGCCATCTAGGGAAGGAGGTGGAAGGAAGGAGGGAACAATTTGTAACAGAAAATTTTGCAAAGGTCAATGTAGAAAAATTACTCATGTTCCATAAATAAAAAGCTTTAAAAAAAGGAATAACAAGAGATCACTGAAAGCACTGAGAGTGCTGACATTTTCATCTTCCTTCTGTATCTTTAAGGAACATAAACTCTTGCTAATTCCATAACTAGTCCATGAGGTTACATCTAGATCATAAGGATAAAATTATTTGGTTACCAAAGCAATTATAGACAAATCATAAATCATCAGCTTTAGAAGAGACCTTAGAAGTTAGCTAGTCTAGTTTCATTTTAAAAACAAGGAAATGGATCAGAAGTGATCTGCACAATATGTATTAAGAGCCAGGATTCAAATAACCCTGGTATCCTAACTCCCAGTCCAGTACTTTTTGTAAAGAGGCATCCCTGTTATCTATCAAATGATAGAATTAAAATTCAATAAATGCCTCTCTCATCTAATTCCTAATGGCCTCCTCCTTCTGTATGCTCATATATAATGCTAATGATAATATTTATCCCATGACTGCTATCATTGCTGGTAAAGCATTTCTAATACATTAAAAATGAACCATTTCTTCCACATGGATGTTCCCTCTGCCAATATAAATTATAGGCCTTTTTCACCTCAATAGTTTCATCAGTTGCTGCAGTCAAAAAAATTTCATCATCTGATAATCAAACCTATGTTTATGTTCTTCCCCAAATTTAAAGAGGCTGGTCCTCTGAAAAAAAGGCCACATTCTTATGGCCTTTTGATTGGTGCATAAAAGCCTTTCCATGTTAATAAAACCTCTAAAGCTTTTATTCCATTAGTAGAGCCTTTGAGAAGTCAAAGTACTTCTACGCTAAAAGGAGGTTCATCAGAAAAGAATGGTAAAAGAAAATGGTACTTCTAATACTTTGGCCTTATAGACATTTGCTCAGCCTCTTGTATTAAGAGTATAATCTCACTAGGGGATAGGACTATTTTCTCTCCTTCATTCTTAATGCTTCATTGTCCCTAGTTTAACAGTAAAATCTGTTAGCAGACTGATTTATTCAGGAACCAAGAGCAGTAGCAATGAAGACTATTTTCTCATTAACTTGAAAATATAATGATTTTTATACACATACAGTCAGGAAAATATACCTTACCATTTTAAACTTGCTTAAAGATTATTTTGTAAACCCAAGAGACTCTTCAAATATTAACATGAGATTTAGAGCTGGAAACCTTAAATATCATATGGTTCAAACCCTTCATTTTATAAATGAGAAAACTGAGCCCAGAAAGGGTAACTGACACACAAAATATTAATCATATTGCATTAAATGATCAACTGATTAAAAGTCGATTATTTTTGGATGCAAAAAATACTAACAAACCACTACAGGAATCTTTCTAAATATTATTTGCCTCATTTTTTTTTAAGGTATACATTAAGCACTACATTGGGAAATAAAATGTTTGCTATGAAGGACCTACCTATAGTCATTGCTCCAACTACAAAGCCCTGAGCTCCTACACGCATATGAATGAGGTGGACAGACATTTTAGTATTTCCTCTGTTCTTCAGTTTGTATAATCCATATGCAACAATAGCTGCAAAGCCTGCCATTCCTGTAAGGCAAAGAGTCAAAAGGTAATATGCAAATTAAATGCAAGGGGGGGGGCAAGGGGGGGAGAGAAGAGTAGGAATTATAGCTATAAACAAGTAATTTAATCAATACTATCTTCTATATTTTACCAAGTGAAAGTGTATGTTATCTTACATCTTATACAAAAGGATCTGCCTAAACAAATTTTGTCTATCTTGGTGCTCTGCCATGCACATAGCGGGTTTCAGCTGGATGAAGCAATTCTTAACTAGATATGCTGTACCACTTAAACACAGAGCCAAGTCTCCTCCTTAAAAAGGCCTTTATTTGTCCCTACCATTCCCTTCAAGCTATTGCCCTCTCTCTTTTCCCAAATTCTAGAAAGTCACCTATATTCATATCCTCTATCTCACCAATTCTCACAAGTCAAATTTTAGACCCAAGCACTGGGTCAAACATGCCCTCTCTGGCACAAGTTCTGAGCTGCCAAGGTGGAGGGCCTTTCCTCACCTCATTCTACCTGCTCTCTCTGTAACTATTATAACAATCCACTATCTCCTCCTCTGTCTGCTGCAGAAAGAGGAGCATGATATGGAGCTGAAGGACCTTAGGGTTGAGTTCTGGTTCAGCCACTCAATGGCTGTATGACTCTGAACAAGTCACTCACCTCCTCCCTCATTCTGAAGGGATGGCCTGATAGGCCTTTAAGGCTGCACCCAGCTCCAGTTCTATAACACTGTCCTTGGGTTCCATGACCCTGTTCTCCTTTAAGTCCAATTATTCTGTCTCAGTCATCTTTTCTGAAACAACAACTTGTTTTCCACTCCCTAAGTGAGAGCATTCCCCCCGAATGCTCTTTATCCCCTTTCTTTACATTTTCTCCCTATTTAACCTCATCAACACCTCCAAGTTAACATTATTAAAATTACCATCTTTACATAGTTAGAAGCTGGTAGAGTCCTCAGGGGTCATCTAATCAAACTTGCTCAATTGTAGAGATGAAGACCTGAAGCATATAGCGGTTAAGTGGATTCCCTTTAGTCACACTCAGCAGAGAAATCTGAACTCAGGATCCCTAAGCCCAGAGCCAGTGATATTTCCACTAAACCATGCTGTCTATGTGCCAAGGAATCCCAGTTCTAGAGCCAACCCTTGTCTTTCCCCTCAACTCCAAATGCCTGCTGAACATCTTAAACCAAATGTGGCCAAAATAACTCATTTTCTCCACCATACTTATCCCAACTTCAACTTCCATTGACAGCACTTTCTTTCCATCAACCCAAATTAAAAACTTTTAAAAATAACACGGAACTCTTCCTTCCTCCTCATGTTACTTCCAATTGCAATCCATTACCAGTCAGGGGTTATCATCCCCACCTTCACCATTGCTTCTCTCTCTCACTCAGGCAGGCCTGATCCCCCTGGTGGTCAGCATAAAAGCTTTGGCTTTCTCCAAACTGGACCAGAAATCCTGGTATTACTTCCCCACCTCGAGCCCCATCTCAGGGGCTCATCATTTCAGTGTCAGACTTACTACAAACACCTGATTAATGTTAGTTCTATTTCAGCTGAGAGCTACCAAATTCAAGAGAATCACCAGCCTCGGCCTTCACAAGTAGAAGTGATTACAGGTCTCCATTACCACCTCTAGCCAATAAAATCATTATAAAGACTAATGAACAAAAATGTAAAATCCTAATTAAAGTCAAATATTCTCTGGATAATTTTCAGAATGGAAAGAATCTTTAAAGGAAACAAACATATGTGCTAAGCTCCCTAAACTGAATTGATAAATCAACAATGATCAAAATGGATGCTTTGTACAGGTTACATTATGCAGGTTACATCTCACTGAAACAAAGGCCTTAGCAAAATTGCCTAATTCCTTCAGTTTCCAGAAAAGAAAAGTGGCACCCACTTTAAGTTCAGTGACCTGCCCAAGTGACACAGCAAAGCTGGGACTAAAAGTCAAGATTCCTTTACTGACAAAAACATTGTCCATAGCTCTTTCCACTATATCATGCTATTTTCCTTATCTTACTGGCATAAGAGAAAACATAACAAAATTCTGGCACATAAGAATTCTAATCATGAAACTTGTACAACTATTTGTTCTCAGTGCATTTCAAATACCTGAGCCAATACCTAAAAAGAAATGTTTCTAGAAATTATTTGAATAAGACTGATTTTACTGAAACAATTTTACTGATAAATTACTGTTCTGTTACAAGTAGACTTACCAATTGGGACAAAAGGTGCCTCTTTAGCTTTTCGGGCAAGTTTTGATCCCGAAGTCTCATCATAAGTGGAGAGGGTAATATCACTGTCTGTTGACATTGTAGCTGGTTGAAGTACCTTCCTAAAAGAGTTTCAAAGAGAGTTTACTTTTTAACAAGTACCTCAAAATACAAAGCTTGAGGACCCAAAGTGTTCCTAATTTTGATCATTAATTCACTTTCTCTAAATTCTTTTTGAATCACATTTGCCTAAATATTAGGCTAAAGCTCCAAATACTCCTAACACTTAAAGTTCAGTTTTTAGCCCAATGCTTCATTAATATTCAAACTTTTTTCTTATATATAAAAACAGGCCAATGACAGAAAGGGAAAAGTTCCCCATCCTTAAACTTAAGACATGGAAACTAAACTTCACTTATCATTCAAATATTTAACATGATACAGAAAGAATGCTTATTATTAGCAATTTGCTACCTTCAAAAGAATAAAATTAAAAAGTTAAAAAAAAAAAGCTTCCAAAGAACCATCTCCAAAGAAAAATTAATTTCCAAATGAGTATTAGCAAAATATATAAAAGCTGAAAGGGGCAGTTGGGGAATGGCAGAATAAGTAATGATATATGAATGTGATGGATTATTCTATAAGAAATGATGAGCAGGATGATTTCAAAACAGCCTAGAAAGACTTACACGAACTGATGCTAAGTGAACTGAAATCAAGAAAACATTGTACAAAGCGACAAAAAGATTTTATGATGATCAACTGTAATGAACTTGGCTCTTTTCAAAAATGAGGTAATTTCAGGCAATTCCAAAAAACTTGTGATAGAAAGTGTCATCCACATCCAGAGGTAGAACTGTGAAGACTGAATGTGGATCAAAGCACAGTATTTTCACTTTTTTTTATTTGGTTGTTTTTTTTTTCCTTTTCCTTTGTTTTTCCCCCTTTTGAGCTGTTTTTTTTTTCTTTTTTCTTTTTGCAACATGACAAATATAGAAATATGTCTAGAAGAACTGCACATGTTTAACTTATATCAGATTGCTTGCTCTCTTGGGAAGGGGAGAGGAAGAAAAAATTGGCAACAAAAGTTTTGCAAACAAAAAAGCTTATCTTTACATGTATTTGAAAAATAAATTACTATTGAAAATGTTTTAAAGTGTTTTTTTCAGCATATCACATATAAATTAAATGTGTCCTCCCTGAAATTTTTAGCTAATTTTAAAACTTAAATTAGTTCACATTCTCCTCATGTATTGGCTGCTACTAAAATAGACTTCATGCTAGCAAAGTTAGATTAATTACTAATTGTTGTGATCATATGGTCCACTGGGGGGGAAAAAAAAACTCTTAAGTGAATGAAGCATCGTTAGTGAAATCCTATCAATAAACATTCTATCAAATATGAGAACCTTTATTCAAACTTTATTCAATTCAATCATCTCCCCAATCTTTTCAGCTGATGACTTATCTGCACAACTTTCCTCCATTTTTCCTCCATTCAATTATTACCCTTTTTCTGCTCATCTTATCTACTTTGTACCTCCTTATCTCATTTCTCCTTTTTCTTAGATGCCCCATCCCTCCATCCATATCATTTCTCAACTCCTTTCTAAGCTTTCTCTCTCCTCCATGGTTTTGTAGTACTCATTACTTCACATTCCTTGACCTGCTGATGCCCATTTCCTAAGTCTTTGTAGTCATTTAGCTTCACCTTATTTTTCAGGACAGAAAGGAACACAAAGTAAAAAGTTGAATTATTCAGGGCACTGAATTTTACAAAGATGGGAACTAGTTCACTCATGATCCAGGTCCTAAATATAGGAGAAAAAATGTCTGGGTTCTGGAGCTACTTGCTACTTTGGGGGAATAGAGCCTGTATAAATGCACAGAACTTGAGAACATATAGATTAAAATCAAGGAATAGCTAAATTCTTGAATAAAGCATCACATACAGGAAGGAGACAACATAAAACATCTTAAAAAACAATGCTTTTCTTGCCTGCTCCAACAGATCTCCCTTGCCCAAGAATATATTTATTTTCTCAGCTTGGAATTCCAGATCCTCCACAACATGATCCTACCATTACTGATCCCTCTCATTGCCCTGAGATTCATAGGAGCCTAGAATTGGCTAAGACCATATATGCCATCTACCTTTAAACCTCTCCATTCATAGAAACGGAAACCAAGGCCTGAAGAAGTTGTAACTTGTGGAAAGTCACAAAATTACATCATATAAATGAGCATTAGTCACTTTTGTATTTAGTCTTATTCTGCTTTTTTTACTAGGTGAGAAGTGATGAGGAACCTGAACTAGGGTGGTGGCTATGTTAAGGAAAAGGATAATAAAAAATATTGTGAACATAGAAACCATGAAACTGGTTTAACAGATTGGGTGTATGTCGTAAGACTGAGGTGAAGATATCACCAAAGTGACTAGACAGAAGTGCTTTCACAATTAGGAAAATGAGTGAGGAAACACAGTAAGTTCTGTTTTATACATGTTGAGTTTGAGATGTATAGGCAATTGTGATTCAGGGCTGTAGTGCAGGAGACAAGACTCTACATAGATCTGAAAACTATCTGTATGGGGATAATAAATGAAAACCTGGATACTGATAAGAGGTCCAGGAGAGAACTTTTGGAATTAACGATGATGAGTATGGACAGAAAGAACTATCTGTGTGACTCTTAATATGGGCAGGTAAATACATATATGTGTATAAATATATATACATGTAAAGCCATCTGTGTGACCTTTAATATGATTTTTTTTTGCTTTTTGCTGAGGCAATTGAGGTTAAGTGACTTGCCCAGGGCCACACAGCTAGGGAATGTTAAGTGTCTGAGATCACATTTGAACTCAGGTCCTCCTGACTTCAGGGCTGGTGCTCTATGCACTTCACCACCTAGCTGCCCCTAATATGAACTTTTGATATAGGTTTCAATTTCCTTATCTGCAAGGGTTGGATTAGATTAGATCAGTGTTATTAAACTCCAACAGGATAAGGATTGTGTGGTCATATATTTGACTTAGAAAATCATATTTTCTATGTTCTATTGTAATTTTTAGTTTCTTAAAACATTTCCCAGTTACTTTAATCTGGTTCCAGCTGTGCAGATGGGCTGCCTTTATACCAGATGATTTCTAAAGTTCCCTTTCTGTTCCAAATCCTATATTCATTTTAGAGATAAGGAAACTATGACCCAAAAAAATTTCTTTGCCCCATGTTAATAAACAGGTCAGGAAGCAGACTTCAAGTTTCCAAAGTTCCAGTTCAGTGTTTAAAAGCACAAGGCAAAATAACCTATTTTCTGATGTAGGTACTAAAATAATTTCAAAAGCTATTGAAAAATATCACTTCTTTTAAATTTTTCACCTGTGAGAATATACATAAAGTGATCATCCCTTCCCTACCTCACACAGCCAAAAAACAAAAAGATATGTGGACAGAAAATGGAGGCCAATCTTTCTTGCCTAGATGTAAATCATCCCAGGGCAGCTAAGGTGCCAGCCCTGAAGTCAGGAGGATTTGAGTTCAAATAAGCCCCAGACACTAGCTGTATGATCCTGGTCAAGTCATTTCTTTATTTGCTTGTTTACTGTAAAATGAAGTGAAGGAAAAGGCAAAGCATTCCAGTGTCTCTGACAAGAAAACCCCCCAACAAAACTCTGGGTAAGCCTCAGATACAAGACTGGATCACTAAAAGCCTCCCAATCCATCCATCCATCAGAATGATCTCCTTCTGGGGGGAGGAAGTGGGGCAGATACTCAGCACCAAATTAACGAGGACTGGCAGGGGAGGGGAGGACTGGAAGGGAACTACACCGTGCTGGGCCTAGCTACCACAAAAGGCCCCAAAGCCGTCGAGTCCCCTTGGGGCAACCAGCTGGAGGCTCTTCACTTGCTAACACTGACCACTACGCCCTCGCGGTCCAAACATCTGCGCACTATCTCGCCGCAGGCCCGGAGCGAGCGCTCCGTAAATGTTCACAGTGTGCAAGGTAGACCTTCCTCATCATCCTTCCGGCCCTGATCAGAATCAAAAGCCTCGGTGACCTACGAGAGCTCAAGCAATACCGCGGACCCATGCCGGCGCCCTCCAATTAAGAGGCGGCCCGGGCCAACAAAACCCACCAAAATCTTCACAAGGCTAAGGGGCCTCCGACCGAGTAGTGGTTGAGGTGGGGGTGCCCATACAGGGGGCGGAGAGGTGAAATAAGAGTGCTGAGTGGGCATCTGTGGCAAGGGAAAAGCAGGGGGCACATTTTCCTTTCAGTCTCGGCCTGTGAGGTCCCTCGGGCCTGTCCGATCTACCTTCCTCTCTCCTACCCCAACTCTTATAACCTTGTCCAATTTTCCCACTAGCTTCTCAGGGCTCTCTGCTTCCGCCCGTCCTCGGCAGGAGCTTCCGACGGTTCCCTTTGCCCTATCCCGTCAGGGCCTATCGGGCTCCCTCGACCCAGTCCCTAAAGTAGGCCCTAAGAACAGACCTTCCCACCCCTCCACGGCCAGGATACCCGACTGACCGACCAGACAGCCCCGGTCCCCGGCGCCCTTCGACTTGGCTCAGTCTTTGATCTAGTCTCCATTCAGCCACCCGCCCCGCTCCCCGCAAGGGTCCTCACCTGCTCCAAGGCGCTCCCCACCCACCCACCTCTCGAGCCCCTTATCCACGTCCCCGACCCTGAGCTCCGGTGCGTGGGGTGCCCTCAACCGCCCTTCCCTCCCAGCATCGCGCGGCCACACACGGCCCCTCCCCCTCCCGTTTAGGCCCGTAGCTGGAAGACTCTCTTCTCCACCCAGCCCGTCCGAGCACCTTCCGCACCCAGAAGCCCCGGCTCACATAAGACGAAGCGCAAATACCTCACACAGGAAGGAACCGGCTTCTTCACTGCCTCCAATCTAGAGTGTCTACTTCAACCTTAAAAACCAAGACACCCGGAGGAGGTTCCAAAGAAGGGGGCGGGGCATCCGGGAGGCTCTCCCTCTTCCAGAATCCCGCCTCCTTCACTGAAGCCTGAAGCAGTCAATAGGGAAAGGTGGGGCGGAGCTAGAGATGTAGTGGGATGCCGGGCAGCCGGGCCTGCCGGTGAGCGCAGGCGCAGTGGAGGCTTGGCTTTCTTTCCTGTCTTCTCCCATTCCCCAGCATGAACCTGGAGTGTCCGAACTGAGCTCCATTCAAGGTCACCTGGGCCTTGCACTGTCCCGGCTGCGTCACACGCCCTGTTCTCGGCAGCCGGACACGAACACCGTGTCCCTAGCTCTCACGCACACGCCCCGTGGTCAAAGGGAATCGTGGAGCCTGGGGGCCAAAACCCACCCGGGCAGGACAGGGCTCAGAGTAGCCAGTCCCAGCTTGTCTGGGCCTTAGAGTCCTCCCGGCTCTAGGAAGGTGGCTCAGGTCTGTGAGCAGGAGGACCCGAGTTCGAATGCTCCCTCGGATCGTGGGTGGTGGACCTAGGCAAATCACTCCCCTTCTCATGCGGCATGAGGATAGTATCCACTTCCCAGGTTTGTGAGGGGAGGCACGCGTCGTATTTACAAGCCCAAAAGCTATTGCTAGTTATTCTTACTTAAGGCAGGCCTGGAGTCTGGAGGACCTATGTTCAAAGCCAGCTTCAAGCACTAGTTTTGAGACCATAGACAAGTCACTTTACCTGCTCGCCTCAGTTTCTTCATGTGTAAAAATGAGCTGGAGAAGAAAGTGGCAAAACATTCCAGTATCTTTGCCAAGAAAGCTCAAGCAGAGAATCAGACGGGGGCAGAGAATGAATCGACCTAATAACAAAACATTCTTGTTACCCCAACCCCACCAAGCTCTTCCCTACACCTAGCTGCCAGTCTACAAAGTCTCCCTCAGGAGACCCAGGGGCCCGCAGAGAGCCAACTCCAGATGTTAAACTTCTCCCAGAAACAAGTTTTGGTTCCTTTGCAGTCCCACTCCTGCAACCTCCCAGAATTGCTCCTTGGGGTCACTGCTGCTGCCCTTTCTGTCCCTGAGGATTTGCAATCCAAATCCCTTCATGGAACAGCCTGCAGCTTTCCACTTTCCCTCTCTTCCTGCTCTCAACTATTTTAAGGGGTTTGTTGCTAAAAGCTTCCTTTAAAATAATAAACTAAAAAAAGGAAAGTTACAAAGTGGAAACATTTTAAAACTGTTGAAATAAATGTTCGAGAATATTAATGCCCTTTTTATAGACTTTCTAAATTGTTAGACTTGATAAGAGGTCCCAGTGTCCTCTTATATACAGACAGCCCAGTAGTGTCAAACAAGTGGAAAAGTATTATGGGGAAGGGACACTACAGAGGATTCCCTGCGGGCCATAGTTTGAATTCATTTAAAAATGTAATGCTACTTTATTGTATTTTTATTTTGTTAAACATTTCTCAATTACATTTTAAATTACTGGTGTGTCTCTTGTCTGATACCTCAGATGTAATCTAACTAATCCTTTGTTTCCTCTTGAGTTCCTCAGAGGACTGGAAGGATTAACAGCGTTGGCCAAAGTCAAATTCAAAGCCAGCTCTCCAGTACCTGAATTCCCATTGTATTGTATCTTTTAAGACTTGAAATACTGATGAAGACTTGACTTCTCTGTTGTTTTCACTCACTCAACTTTTGGTTCTTGACTCAAAATCAAAAATACAAATAAACTAAAGCTTTACTTAACACATTTTCCCCCCATCCTAAATGGACCATTATTAAGGAACTAGTAATGTTTACACCAAGACTTCTTAATTTTTTCCATTTATGATCCTTTTCACCTGAGAAATTTTTACACAACCCCAAGCATATAGGTATGTACAAATAAGTATAAAAATCTAAACATTTACTGATAATAATCTCACAACCCTCACATTCCATTACAAGACCCCCCATACGGGGTCTAGAACCACAGTTTAACAAGCTGGGGTTTAGACTACAGAAGACTTGGGGGGGAGTCATGATTCCTATCTCCTGGTTGATAAGATATTAGGAGATGTCCTGTTCTCCAAAGCGCCAAACAAGCTGTCTGTGCCTTGAGCTTCACATAATAATCCTTTGCAACATCCTTGAAAATGTTCAACTTGGATGAAGTTAGCCGCAGCAAAATCCCAGAATTGTTTCCTATAATTGCTGTACTGCTTTGACCAAGACCAGGTATTGTCTGAGCTCATTTGGGGAGTGGTTGAATAAGTTATAACATGAATGTAATGGAAAATTATTGTTTTGTAAGAAATGATCAGCAGGATGATTTCAGAGATGTCTGGAGAAACTTAGATAAACTAATGCTAAGTGAAATGAGCAGAACCAGGAGATCATGGTACATGGCAACAAGATTATGTGATGATCAAATTTGATGGATATGGCTCTTTTCAACAATGAGGTGAATCAGGCCAATTCTAATACAGTTGTGATGGAGGGAGCCATCTGCACCCAGAGAGAGGATTATGGGGACTGAATGCAGATCACAGCATAATATTTTCGTCTTTTTTGTTGTTTTTTGCTTGCTTGTTTTTTCTTTCTAATTTTTTTTTCATTTTTGATCTGATTTTTCTTATGCAGCATGATAAATGTGGAAATATGCTTAGAAGAATTGTACATATTTAAAATATATTATTTGCTGTCTAGAAAAGGGGAAAGAGAAAAATTTGGAACACAGTTTTGCAAAAGTGAATGTTGAAAACTATCTTTGCATGTATTTTGAAAATAGGAAAAAAGCTATTAAAAATAAAATAAATTTTTAGGGACAGCTAGATGGCACAGTAGATAGAACCCCAGTCCTGAAGTCAAAAGGACTTGAGCTCAAATCTAGCCTCAGACTCTTAACACTTACTTTTCATGTGACTAGAAATGGTTTTAATTTCATCATCTGAAAATTGTCTGATGAATTTTCAGATGATGAAATTAAAACTATTTATAATCATATGAAAAGGTGCTCCAAATCATTATTGATCAGAGAAATGCAAATTAAGACAACTCTGAGGTATCACTACACCCCTGTCAGATTGGCTAAAATGACAGGAAAAGATAACGATGAATGTTGGAGGGGATGTGGGAAGACTGCAACACTGATGCATTGTTGGTGGAACTGTGAACAGATCCAACCATTCTGGAGAGCAATTTGGAGCTACGCTCAAAAAGTGATCAAACTGTGCATACCCTTTGACCCAGCGGTGTTTCTATTGGGCTTATATCCCAAAGAAATCATAAAAGAAGGAAAGGGCCCCACATGTGCAAGAATGTTTGTGGCAGCTCTTTTTGTAGTGGCTAGAAACTGGAAACTGAATGGATGCCCATCAATTGGAGAGTGGCTGAATAAATTATGGTATATGAATGTTATGGAGTATTATTGCTCTGTAAGAAACGACCAGCAGGAGGATTTCAGAGAGGCCTGGAGAGACTTGCATGAACTGATGCTCAGTGAAGTGAGCAGAACCAGGAGATCATTATTCACGGCAACAACAATACTATATGAGGATCAGTTCTAATGGACATGACTCTCTTCAACAATGAAATGTTTCAAACCAGTTCCAATTGTTCGGTGAAGAGAGCCATATACACCCAGAGAGAGGGATGTGAAATATGGACCACAACATAACATTTTCATGTTCTCTATTGAGATTTGCTTGCATTGTATTTCCTTTATCAGATTATTCTTTCTTGTAGATACGATTTCTCCTGCACAAAAAATGTGTGGCAATAACTATACATATATTC
>JAJPUD010003831.1:78284-93924 GCA_023553655.1 Myrmecobius fasciatus | reverse complement strand
GAATATATGTATAGTTATTGCCACACATTTTTTGTGCAGGAGAAATCATATCTACAAGAAAGAATAATCTGATAAAGGAAATACAATGCAAGCAAACCTCAATAGAGAACATGAAAATGTTATGTTGTGGTCCACATTTCACATCCCTCTCTCTGGGTGTATATGGCTTTCTTCACCAAACAATTGGAACTGGTTTGAAGCATTTCATTGTTGAAGAGAGTCATGTCCATTAGAACTGATCTATAGTATTGTTGTTGCCATGAATAATGATCTCCTGGTTCTGCTCACTTCACTCAGCATCAGTTCATGCAAGTCTCTCCAGGCCTCTCTGAAATCCTCCTGTTGGTCATTTCTTACAGAACAATAATATTCCATAACATTCATATACCATAATTTATTCAGCCACTCTCCAATTGATGGGCATCCATTCAGTTTCCAGTTTCTAGCCACTACAAAAAGAGCTTCCACAAACATTCTTGCATATGCGGGGCCCTTTCCTTCTCTTATGATTTCTTTGGGATATAAGCCCAAGAGAAACACTGCTGGGTCAAAGGGTATGCACAGTTTGATAACTTTTTGAGCATAGTTCCAAATTGTTCTCCAGAATGGCTGGATCCGTTCACAGGTCCACCAACAATGCATCAGTGTCCCAGTCTTCCCACATCCCCTCCAACATTCATCGTTATCTTTTCCTATCATTTTAGCCAATCTGACAGGTGTGTAGTGGTACCTCAGAGTTGTCTTAATTTGCATTTCTCTGATCAATAGTGATTTGGAGCACCTTTTCATATGATTATAAATAGTTTTAATTTCCTCATCTGAAATCAAAATGAACTTTGCATAGAAAAATAAAACTGTTGTAGAGCTATTGATCCAGTCCTGGTGCATTCTAGTCAACAGTTGGTAAATATTTACTAAGTTCTTTATTATGTGCTTTAAAAATTTAATCTCCTTAAAGGCTAGGACTCTCATTATTGCATCTTCCCTTTATCTCCCAATAGCAGCATGTTTGGTACATACACAGTAGATGCTTAATAAATGCTTGTTGATTGAATGATGGTATCTGTACCAGTCTGTTATCTCATAAAGACATTCTATCAAATTCTTGCCTTACATCATTCATATGCAGTATTCTAGGTCCCCTTAGAGGCAGCAAGATGGTGCAGTTAATAGAGTACTGGGCTTGGAGTCAGCAGTGTTCAAAATCAGCCTCAGACACCTTAGGCAAGTCACAACTTCTGTCCACCTCAATTTCTTTATGGTCTTAACTGGAGAATGGGGGTAATAATAGCACCTATCTCCTAGCATTGTTGTGAGGATCAAAGAAAATACTATCTGTAAAATGCTTAGCACAGGGCCTGGCATATTGTAGGTACTTAATAAGTGTTTCTCTCTTCCTTCCTTCCTTTGTGTGCCCTCCTGGATACTCTCTTCAAAAAATAGTCTATGAAATACTCAAAAATGTCCAATTTGAATAAATAGTATGAAAGCCATACCTGATTACGATCTTTTATTACTGTGCTTCTAGGCTGGTATGAATATTGTACAGTGAGAATATTAAAATGCAGACATGTGCACATTTTCCTTTTCAGGTCAGGCAGAGCTTTATGGATAAGTGGGATATGTGTTGTGCCATGTTTTCCCTAGAACTTCTCTCCATCCTTTTCTGAACCAACTTTTCCTTATGCTCTATTCATAGTCACTCTCTACTCATTGCTTTCAGTTTCAAATGGGCTCACTCCACCTAAATTTACTCTTTCCACTTTGGCCCAAATCTTGAATTCCCAAGCATTCAACACAAGCATTCTCTTAGCCTCTAAGAGACCTCTTTTTGAGCTTACTCTACTACACCACAAACTTTCTGGACCCTACTCCTTCTTTTGCCACAGCTGGGTCAGTTTCCAGTTTCTGAGACAATTCATACAAGCCCTAAGGCTATTACCTGATGCTCTTGGATTCCGGTCAGTAGAGTTGACTGGCTACTGAGTTCCCCTTCAAAATCTCAGTATATAGTTACCTCTTCTTTCCTCTGACTTGTTCAAGATGTTAATGTCATCATCTCGGGATCATAAATTTAGAGCACAAAGGAAACTTAGAGATCTTTTATTCAAATATTTTCACTTTATGAATGAGGTAGCAGGCTCATCATAATGAAAGATCAAAACATAGATTGAAGGAGAACAAGTTAACAAGAGAAAGTAAAATAATGGCTTTATAGGACTTTACACAGAAAGGAATACAGCTATCTGATAAACCCAAGTTAAATGAATTATCAAAAGGCCCAGATATTTCCCAATCTGCATTTGCAGGTTTCAATAAACAAATAAATCAAAAGACAGATAAATAATTCAAAAGGTTCATAACAGTTTGCATTTCAGTTCACTACACTACAGGCAGATCTTGAGGACTACAAAGTTGCCCAAAATGAAAGTCTCTGGAAAAACAATTCTAAATTGTTTTAAAAGACAAAGGATCGTCAAAGAGGATTGAAAGGTTCTATTTGTTCCCTTCCCTCTTCAGCTACCAAGAATGATTAAATATATGGAATTTAACAGAATAAAGGAAGGGCAAGCTTCCCTAAGTCTGGCCACCCTGAGGTCTGGCCTGATTGATTTACTGTAACAGGATATAAGTGGTCAGACCTATCTATTTCCTTCCTCATCTGATGAGAAGCAATGAATTGCTCAGGATGACCACAGGCTGGGTAAGGTTTGCATCAGATTGAAAACACAGTGTTCAAACCTATTTCAACAGACTAGTAACTAGATGCCCTGTCCATTTCCCCAACTTCCAATCAACCCTTCACTCTGCTACCAAGATTGGGTTTGCTCAACAACTCTAGAGGGGCTTTCATGAAGAAAGTAAAAAAACTTTATTTTCATAGTCAAGACTCTCCACAATTTAACCCTTACCTGTCTTCAATATTTGAAGTCTTCTCTGGGTCTTGGAAGCTTGGATTAGACCTACTAGAATGTGTTCACAGGAGACAACATCTAAGGGTCCAGTGGTAAAATCTATAGCCACAAATAGACAATACATAGAAAACTTGAAGCTTCTGATTTTACCATGTATGCTCCAGGTAACCAAAGTGTCATCTTTCCCTCTCTTCCCTTTTCTCCAAGTTTTGCAGACATCACTCCTAATGCCTAAACAGTATGTCCCCACTCATCCCCAATTGCTTTATTCCTTATATTTCCTCAAGGGAAGCTCAGGTACTATTTTCTCCAAGAACCAACAAACTGGCTACCCTGACTTCAACTTCCTGTTAATTCACAGGGATTTCTTCCTCCCCAAATCTCTAGTCCTTTGTCTAGATTGCTAGCTTCTGCCCCTAATCACACTGTATCTTATATCCTGGTTATGTGGGTATGTGTCATTTGGGCAGAGTCTATGTCAAATCAATCTCTGTATCTGTAGTTCCCAGCAAAAGGGAACTTGTATAGAGGAGATGCTTAATATGTATTTGTTTAATGGAATTGGTTTCAATTTTCTCATGCCAGCATAGTGATGCTTGCTTAGCTAGTAAATAGGCATTCATAATTTCCAGCCACTTTAGTACTCATACCATTTTAGGAATTGACTATCCCAGGACTCAGGCCTTCGGCTTCCCTTGGGACCTGACTTTTTCTCTCTCTCTTTTTAAAAATTTTTATCTTTTTTTTCTTTTTGCTGAGGCAATTGGGGTTAAGTGACTTGCCCAAGGTCACACAGCTAGGATGTGTTAAGTGTCTGAGGCCAGATTTGAACTCAGGTCCTCCTCCTGACTTCAGGGCTAGTGCTCTATTTACTGCGCCACCTAGCTAACCCTTTTTAAAAATTTTTAAAGCTTTTTATTTTCAAAACATATGCATGGATAATTTGACAACATTGATCCTTGCATAGCCTTGTGTTTCAGATTTTCTCCTCCTTCTCCCCACCCCTCCCCAGATGGCAAGCAATCTAATATATATTAAACATGTTAAAATATATGTTAAATCCAATATGTATAAACACATTTATACAATTCTCTTGCTGCACAAGAAAAATTAGATCAAAAAAAGAAAGTAAATGAGTAAGAAAACAAAATGCAAGCGAACAACAACAAAAAGAGTGAGGCTGTTATGTTGTGATCCACATTCAGTTCCCACTGTCCTCTCTCTGGGTGTAGATGACTCTCTTCATCACAAGATCATTGGAAATGACTTTCTCTTTCAACATTTCCACAGCTTCCTCTTTTCTGGGGAAGGGCTTCTTTACAACTAGATCAGTCAGCAAAGAGATCATGGCACTGTCCTGGATATTGCCTTGCCACTCAATGCCTGTTTTAAACACCTCTCTTACAAAGGCTATTATTATGATTTCTGTGACTTTAAGAGCTAAATGTATTGCTGTGGAAAAGGTAGTTTTAACTGTCAGTTTGGATAGTGTGTTGAGAATGATAATTTGAGGAACCAATGAGACTATTTTCCTGTTATATGTGGTTGGAGAGAAGTTGGAGAAGACTGAAAAGATGGAAAAGACTTCTTTCTTTATGGAACTGTTTTTAATCTTTAATCTGGAAAGAATTCTTTTAAAAAGACCTTGTGCTGAAGAATGCAGTACTATTGATGTGGTGTGCACCTTAGGAATGGTGTTGTAGTAATAATCTCCAGGCTAGCTGGCCTTGGGAATGATGTAATAGAAACCCCAATAGTAGTAGAGACCCTGATACTTTTCAAGAATCACCTAGGCTACTAGACTTGGGAATGATGTAGTCATTTTAGGAATATAGCTATTGGAAGTGATGTGACACAACCTTGGAGAATGTGATGAAAGAAAGGGAGTTGAGTTTGCTATTTTTATTCCACTAAGCTATCCTTCAAGGATATTTGATTTGCCATCTAAAAATCTGGACTCAAATAATGAATACTTCTTAGTTCAAGAAAGGGGGTCCTTGTTAATCCCCATTACCAAACTTCCCACTAAGCAAGTGAACCCCAATCCCATGATATCATTTAATATGCTCTGTTTTTTGTTCTCTACCTCCAAATCCCTATAAATTTATATGCTTTCTTCTTGCTCTTTGTTTTCTTTCTCTCTTGGAAATTTAACCCACTTTAGTTGGCATTACAATTATAATAAAAATCTACCTCTTGACTTGAAGATTTATGTAAGCCTACAAATTCTTTTGGGATACCTGCATCTGCAGTCCACGGTACTAACATTCTGGGGTCCTCCTGAGCCCCAACATTATTATTTCAAAAGTGAAGTCATTTGCAATTACATTAAAGGTTTGAAGTGACGATTGAAATCATTCTCATAGTTAAAATATTGAAAATAATTCTGTTATTTTTTCATTTATTATTAGTAAATTTCATTTGATAACTTTAAGGTTTATTTAATTCTAACAAATTATGAGATTTAATATGTAGAGAAATGACACTATTGAGAAAATTTTCACCATTTTATTAAATAAATAATAATTGAGAAATTGATGGGAACTGAGGTCAGATGAATGAGAGATCTCAACATTTTGTTAAGAAATTAATATATAAACATAAACTCTGGATTACCTTCCAGTTGGAGATAATAAGATTTTTTTTTTTTTTTTTTTGCAGAGGCAATTGGGGTTAAGTGACTTGCCCAGGGTCACACAGCTAGGAAGTGTCTGAGACCAGATTTGAACTCAGGTCCTCCTGACTTCAGGGCTGGTGCTCTAACCACTGCGCCACCTAGCTGCCCCGAGATAATAAGATTAAAGATGGGAAAAAGTTAAATAGCAGGCAGAAGGGTAATCTATAAATGGTGTTGGCAGACTCCATAATCTAGAAGGCTTAGATTTGAATTCTGACTGTAATATCTAGTAATTATGAAAACTTGTTCTATATATTTCATATGATTGTTGAAAGAAATAAGGATATCTTAAAGACCTTCCATAAAGAGACAATACTATTAATATGCACTTCATCCATGTTTGTTTGAAGGGTGTTATAGTTACAGGAAGTAAGGTATAGTGGAAAGATCATTAGAAGGAATAAAGTAAGCAGAACTAGGAGAACAATTTATACAATAACCGCAGCAACACTGAAGCTCTGAAACACTTCTGAATTTTGATCAATGAAGTGACTGAGCGAGAGGAACTGTAAGCGAAACATACTTCCCTCTTTATTAGAGAGGAGTGGTGGACTATAGGTACATATGTTGTCAAGTATGGTCAATTTGCTTAACTATAATTCTATGTTAAAAAGGAGGCCTCTATTGATTGTGTGCAGATGTGATAGTGTATATTGAGAAGTGAGTGGTTTTTGAAAGACACAGTAAGATATCTATTTATATTTTTTAAGGGGAAATTTGGGGATGTAAATTAGAACACTTGGATTCAAATCCATCCCTATAAGTACACTCACTTTGTCACTACACTTACTAGCTGGTAAAGGCACTTCCTCTCTCTGGGAATCAGTTTCCTAGTCTATATAATGTAATAGTTAGACAATGACCTCCAATGACTTCCAACTCTGGAAGGCTGTGGCTCCATGAATTCAACTTAAATTAATTTAACTGCCTTTTACTTAGGTCATGGGATTTTAGGGCTAGAAGGAAGTTTAGAACTCAGCTAATCTGATGTTTTTGTTGTATGGAGGTAAAAACTGGACAGTTCTTCTGGGTTATTCAATTCCAACCTTATCTCCAGATAATGGTTTAGTCTCTACTCTGGCGCAAAAGGTGTGGGAAAAATAACAGTTTCATTCTGCTCAGATCCAGGCAAATGGATTTCTGGAAGGCAGCTGTTTATCTTGCAAGACTAATGAATTGCCGCCTCATAAAAGATGTCTAAATTAGATAGAAATTGCTAGGAGCCCCAGATAAGCCTTGATGGATAATTAGTTTCCTACTCCAGCTGAGAGCAAGACTCATTCTGGGGAAAAATCAATTATGTAAATAATCACTTCAACTGAATTGGGGCTACTGGATAAATCTGTGGCATGCAGCAATCAGCTGAGCCTAGTGTTTATTGGGGTACATTGCTAGAATGCCACGGCTGGAAGCAGGAGGACCTGAGTTCAAATCTGGTCTCAGACACTTACTAGCTGGATGACCCTGGGCCAGTCATTTCATCCCATTTGCCTCAGTTTCCTCAATTGTAAAAAAAAACTGTAGAAAGAAATAGCAAGCCATTCCAGTATCTTTGCCAAGAAAAGCCCAAAGGGGATCATGAAGAATCAGATAGGAATCAAAACAACTGAACAACAAAGTGTTTATAGGCAACTGGAAGGATGAGTAGGGAAGAGGTAGGTAAGAAATCTCCTTGACTAATAACCAGAGGATCAGAGTTTGAAAATTCACTCTGCTCTTGACTGGCTATATGATCTTAGACAAGTCACATCATTTCTCTGAACCTCAGTTTCCTCATTTGTAAAACAGGGTTGTTGTGAGAGGAATAGCAAAACCATAGATCAATTCAAGTTACACAAACTGTTTCTATCTGCAGGTCCTCAGTATTCCCATCTATAAAATGGGGGATAATGATATAAGAGAGATAACTTTCACTAAATCTATTTATGGGGCTGTTATGAGGAAAGCAATTTGCAGGCCAATTGTTATTACCTCCTAATAATAATGAGCAAGATGAATACTTTTTGGGGGGTGGGGGTAGGGTGAGGTAATCAGGGTTAAATGACTTGCCCAAAGTCACACAGCTAGTAAGGGCCCTCCTGACTTTAGGACTGGGACTCTAGTCACTGCACCCACCTAGCTGTCCCAGGATGAATACTTGATGCACTTGATGAGTTGGAGATTTTAGAAACTGTTGTGCTGTCATGGGTGACTCTCTGTGACCCCATTTGGAGTTTGTTGTGTTTTGGTTTTTTTTTTTGGCAGATATAGATGGGGCTTCCCATTTCCTTCTTCAGCTCATTTTATATTTGGGAAACTGAAGCAAACAAATTGAAGTAACTTGCCCAGAGTCACACAGCTAGTAAAGATCAAATGTCTGAGTCTAGATTTGCTCTCAGGTCTTTCTTCCTACTCTAGGCCCAATGCCCTATCCATGGAGCCACTTAAGTGGCCCCATATTACAGATGAGGATACTGAAATCCAGAAAGGTAAAGAGACTCTCCTAAATTTTTCACAGTAATGTAGTAAGTGTCTGAACTGAAATCTCTACTGACATATGACTCTAAATTCAGTGCTCCTTCCAGTACATTAGTCTGTGTAGCAATTGGCAAAGCTCTATAGTAAGCATTGGAAGGACTCATGGAGAGAACTTGAGCAGTTCTGGGGTGTTCAAATAAATTCCTGGAAAGGGAGAGGAGGACACAGGAGAATTCCTTAGCAGGCTTAAGGGTTTCTGAGTTGGAAGATCATATGATAAGAAAGGAGCAGGACTCAGAATAAAAGCAGTAGTATCTGTTCTAAGAACTTGAGAAGCTTCAGAACTGAGCTAGAAATGGTCCCCTCAGAGCTCATCTGAGATGAAGCATGGGGCCATCTGGTAGCTTCCTATTTCAACTAATGTTTCCTGCTAATGATACTATTTGTCCTTTGTTCTTGAAGAGGACCATGATTTAGAAATTATTTGGATTTAAGTGAGGGAAGTCTGTGCAAGATCACCTGTCTCACTTTCTCCTCTGGAACCATTTGGGTCCAGGGGCTAGATACAGATCATGACTGGAGATGGCCCTAGATGCAGTGGCAGACCTTTACATCTTCAACAGGTTTCAGTTTGACTAAGGCAACTGACCTTTCAGTAATTAAGGTTAGGTAAGAAAGAAATGAGGCACAGAATGAAAAAATCAATATAGGAAAACCCTCTCTTTCTGAGCAAAATAACAATAGTTTTTATTACATTCTCTCTGAATCAGGGCCCAAAAAATGACCAAGTGGGGCTTGGCCTGAGACGTTTTGTTAGCCAATCAATGAAAGTCAGAGTGATTTGGGTATAAGGCACAGCCTTTAAGAAAAAAAAAAAAAATCTATCTTGTAAACTTTAAGATATCTTTCAAGGTTACTTTCTTTTGGACAGAGTGTCCACTTGTGAAGGTATGATACCTTATGTGGACAGAGGAAAGGGAAGATGAAAGAAGAAAGAAAGTAAAGAAAGAAGGAAGGAAGGAAGGAAAAGGAATAGAAGGGAATGGAAAAAAGAAAGGAAGGAAGGAAGGAAAGAAGGGAGGGAGGAAGGAAGGAAGAAGGAAGGAAAGAAGAAAGAAAGGAGAAAGGAAAGAAGAAAGGAAGAAGGAAGGAAGAAAGGAAAAAAGAAAGAGAGAGGAGGGAGGAAGAAGTTGAGGGAGGAAGGGAGGAAGAAAGGAAGGAAAGAAGTAAAGAACAAAGGAGGGAAGGAAGGAAGGAGAAGGGAAGGAAAGGGAAGGGAAGGAAGGAAAAGAGGAAGGAAGGGAAAAAGGGAAGAAGAGAGAGAGAGAGAAGGAGGGAGGGAGAGGAAACTGTGTTGCCCAACTAGTCAGTTCCAGTTGGGTCCACAGTTTCTACTACTACTCATAGAAGTTGTGATTTGTTCTTCCTTCTTACACATCATCATGATTTCAGCCTTAAAGAGTTTTGTATCCCACAGACTATGCAGTAACTATTGAATTATAGTTTAGCTTTATGTATCATCATATAATTCTTCTAAGCATGATTTTTTAAAATTAATCGTTTCTCATTTTCCAAAATATATGTAAAGATAATCCCCAACATTCACCCTTACAAAACCCTATGCTTCAAATCTTTCTCCCTCTCTCTCCCTTACCTCTTCCTCAACAAGCAACATTTAAACAATATAGTTTAAACAAGTGCAGTTCTTCTAAACATATCTCCATATGTATCATGCTAAGCATGACCTTAAAATTTGAACTTGAGACTCTATAGCTTCCCTGGAAAGCTAAATTGATTGAAGCCTAGGTGCCATTAAGGGTGTGAGCGCAAGTCTAGGAGACTAAACTCCACCCCTTTTATCTGAAGGGAGGGAAGAGCTAGGTGAAATGAAAAAGGAAAGTCCAATTTCTGAATTGACTCAGTAGTTATAGTCATTAGGGAAAGCGATTTCTACTTCGCTCTTTTCTTTTGCCTTTAAGAGAAGAAACATAGACCTCTCCAGCTTCTTAGCTATATCTACTCTAACTGGCCATTTCTTCCTTCAAAGAAATCATTTCATTCCAAACAAAGACTCTGCCCTAGAGGACTTAACTCTTTAAATTCCAAAACTCCTGTCCTGATGGATGAATGCCTTCCATGGCTCCTCTATCAAACCAACTACAATCATGCTTTACTTTACTCCCTGCCAACAGATAGGAAACTAAGGATTAATGCTGTGGAGTCAAAGGAGGATGGCTGATAGAAGATAGCTGAATAGCTATCTACCAATAGGGGAAATAAAAGTTACTAGAAAAAAGAAATGCTATGGTTATATCAGTAGCACACCCCAATTAGTCCCTGGATTCCCTCACGCAGCTTCCTGGTATTTAAGGGCATTTACATTTCCAGCCAAATAAAATCTTGACCTGTTAGACTTTGTAGATGTCTGAAGATCAGGAAGATCATCATGTACTTCACCATTTCTTGCCCTAACAATCAGATACATTGCCAAATTGAAGAGAAGAGCTGCATCCACAGGAGCTAAGAGCTGCTGTAACCTTATGAAATATCCTTGCTGCGTCAGAGCAAAATAACCTCCTTTTGTTAACTGTTCAGTAATTCTTCAGTACCTTATTTTATCCCCAAATCAAACCTGAACTAAGAGAATTAATTCTATATATAAGAGAGTTAATTCTATTGTCTTCTCTCTGTTGATTATTTTCTATTTATGCTACATATAGTCTAGCTTGTTTGTTATTCATAGTTGTTTGTATGCTGTCTCTATTTCTTTTTTAACCTTACTTTGTTATCTTCAGTACTTAGCACAAAACCTGGCTAGTTGACTGGGGTCAAACATCTGCAGGATCTATTCTGCAGTTATTGGAATAAAGTGCTTTGTAAGTCTAAGATACTGTAGCAATGGGAATTATAATGTTTCAAAGAGACAGAGTTACATTGAGCAAATCCAGAAGAGTAATTTGTCAAAAAACATTTACTGAACACTCATGTGGTCTGACCGTGTGCTAAGGATTGTGGATACTAGGAAAGGCAAAAAGCAGTTCCTGCCCTCTGGGAGGTTCTATTTCAATGGGGACCACTCAAGGAAGCTGGGATCAAACCCTGACTCACTCACTATCTGTGTCATTAGGAACCAAGCACTTCCCTGGTCTGGGTCAGTTTCTTCAATTTAAAATTAGGGGGAAGGGGAGTAACTACTGTTATCAATAAGAGTAGATTTCTGTAAAAATGTCAGTCGGTTTCCACTTTGTACATTGTTTTTGTTTAGCATCATCTATATTTTACATTTTCTTCTATTTTTTCATATTTTTGGTTTTGTTTGACTGATTCTTGATATCTCATTGAGTCATTCACTTCGATTTGTCCAATTCTAATTTTTAGTGAATTATTTTCTTCAGTTAGTTAGCTTTTTATCTCCTTTTGCATTTGGCCAATTGTTCATTGAATTTTTTTTTCCCATTGCACCAATTCTATTTTTCTTTTCTTTTTGCTGAGTCAATTGGGGTTAAGTGACGTGCCCAGGGTCACATAGCTAGGAAGTGTTAAGTATCTGAGACCAGATTTGAACTCAGGCCCTCCTGAGTTTTCTGTGTTTCCTTTTCCAAACTCTCCTGCAAAGCTCTCATTTTCTTTCTCCATTTTTCTTCTAACTTTCTTTCAAGATCCTTTTTGAATTCCTTCAAGAAAGCCTTTTGAGTTGGAGACCAGTTCATACCCATCTTTAAACTTCATCTGGAGGCATTTTGCTTTGAATGTCCTCAGGATTTGAGTTTTGTTCTTCCCTGTCCTCATAATAGCTACCTATGATCAGAACTCTCTTTGCTTTTTTGCTCATTTTTAAAATTTGAGGTGTGTTCTTAGGGTACAGGGGAGATTGTTTCAAGCTTTCTTTAAAAGGTGACAGTGGCTTCATGTTGTGTTGGTGCTACAGCTTTCCCACTGCACTGGGTAGGGGAATCAAATCCCACCTATTATGTTGGGATTTAGGTGCTCACTATTTGCTTTCTGTAGTTGTATTGGAGATCCCATGGTTAGTCTGCTGATCCACTGACCTTTGGAACCAGGAAAGAGTAGCCAACAATGCTGTATTTTGGCTAAGAACCTTCCATATATTCCCTCTGTGAGGTCTTTCTGAGCTAGGCTTCTCTGTGCCTCCTAGACTGGGTTGTATCCCACCTGCCCAATGAAATGACAGACCTTTCCTGAAGTCCTTCCAAGTTATTTTCTGGAAATTTGTTACATTCTGAATATTTGTGGGTTCTGTTACTCGAAAATCCATTCTGTGGATTGATCTGAGGGAAGCCAGGAAGAGCTCAGGCAAAAGTCCTATCTACTCTTCACCATCTTGGTCCCTCAGTATTATCTGTATTTAAGAAGTATGCTGTCCATGCATATGTGTATATATACACATGAAACTTAAATGTAAAGACAAATAGCTTAAGGAAAAGCATTGAAAGATATTTCTGGCCCACTCATCTCCAAAAGATACTGTGATTCCTACTTTGATGGGGTTGGAGAAAAGGCCAGGAAGCCTGTTTGCTCTATCTCTGAAAAAGGATACTACACATACATTTATATGTGACTCTCTTTCTTCTGCTCCTCTTCAAAATTGTTGGTATATGGATACAACTGGTTCAGAACAGTAAGATGTTTTCCTAGCTGCTATATCTTTTTTTTTTTTATTAAAGCTTTTTATTTCTATAACATATGTATGGGTAGTTCCCCAGCATTGATCTTTACAAAGCTTTCCATTACAAATTTTACCCCCAGTCCCCTCCCCTCCCCTAGATGGCAGGAAGTCCACTACATGTTAATAATGTTGAAATACTTGATAAGTTATGCAAGAAAAAACCTATCTACAAGAAAAAAAAAGAAAATCAGAGAAAGGCAACACAATGCAAGCAAACATCAATAGAGATCATGAAAATGTTACATTGTGGTCCATATTTCATTTCCCTCTCTCTGGGTGTATATGGTTTTCTTCAGTGAACAATTGGAACTGGTTTGAGACAATTCTTTGTTGCAGAGAGCCATGTCCATCAGAATTGATCATCATGTAATATTGTTGCTGAGTATGATGATCTCCTGGTTCTGCTCCTTTCACTCAGCATCAGTTCATGCAAGTCTCTCCAGGCCTCTCTGAAATCGTCCTGCTGGTCGTTTCTTACAGAGCAATAATATTCCATAACATTCATATACCATAATTTATTCACCACTCTCCAATTGATGGGCATCCCTTCAGTTTCCAGTTTCTAGCCACTACAAAAAGGGCTGCCACAAACATTTTTGCACATGTGGGGCCCTTTCCCTCCTCTAAGATCTCTTTGGGATATAGGCCCAGTAGAAACACTGCTGGGTCAAAGAATATGCAGTTTGATAACTTTTTGTGCATAGCTCCAAATTGCTCTCCAGAATAACAATGTATTAGTGTCCCAGTTTTCCTACATCCCCTCCAACATTCATCATTATCTTTTCCTGTCATTTTAGCCAATCTGACAGGTGTGTAGTGGTACCTCAGAGTTGTCTTAATTTGCCTTTCTCTGATCAATAGTGATTTGGAGCAACTTTTCATATGACTAGAGATGGTTTTAATTTCATCATCTGAAAAGTGTCTGTTCATATCCCTTGACCACTTATCTATTGAAGAGTGGCTTGAATTCTTATAAATATGAGACAATTCTCTATATATTTTAGAAATGAGGCCTTTATCAGAACCATTAAATGTAAAGATGATTTCCCAATTTGATGCTTCCCTCCTAATCTTGTCTGCATTAGTTTTATTTGTACAGAAACTTTTTAACTTAATATAATCAAAATTATCCATCTGGTGTTCAATTAGGAGTTTTGGCAGTATACCTTCTGTCCCTATTTTCTCAAATAGTTTGTATAGTATTGGAATTAATTGTTCTTTGAATGTTTGGTAGAATTCACATATAAATCCACCTGGCCCTGGAGATTTTTTCTTAGGGAGTTGGTTAATAGCTTGTTCTATTTCTTTTTCTAATATGGGACTATTTAAATAATTTATATCCTCTTCTTTTAACCTGGGCAATCTATATTTTTGTAGATATTCCTCCATTTCATTTAGATTATCAAACTTACTGGCATAAAGTTGGGCAAAGTAACTCCTAATTATTGCTCTAATTTCCTCTTCATTGAAGGAAAGTTCTCCCTTATCATTTTTGAGACTAACAATTTTATTTTCCTCTTTCCTTTTTCTTATCAAATTAACTAAAGGCTTATCTATTTTGTTGGCTTTTTCGTAGAACCAACTCTTAGTTTTATTTATTAATTCAATAGTTTTCTTATTTTCAATTTTATTAATTTCTCCTTTTATTTTTAGAATTTCCAATTTGGTATTTAATTGAGGGTTTTTAATTTGTTCTTTTTCTAGTTTTTTTAAAATAAGAAGCCCAATTCATTGATGTTTTCTTTCTCTATTTTATGCAAGTAAGCATCTAGAGATATAAAATTGCCCCTTATAACCGCTTTGGCCGTATCCCACAAATTTTGGTATGTTGTCTCCTTATTGTCATTCTCCTGGATGAAAATATTGATTGTGTCTATGATTTGCTCTTTCACCCATTCATTCTTCAGGATTAGATTATTTAATTTCCAATTAACTTTTGATTTATTTTCTCCTGGCCTTATATTGCATGTGATTTTTATTGCATCATGATCTGAAAAGATGCATTTACTATTTCTGCCTTTCTGCATTTGATTTTGCTATATCTTTAATTCTGTTTTGACAATTGGGTAATTAACTTGTACAAGGTTATACAACTAATAAGTGTCAGAGGCCCCATTTGAACTCCAGTCTTCCTGACTCAAGGGTGGATGCTTTATCCAATGAGCAACCTAGCTGGCACCTAGCTTCCATCCCCACCTCTTAAGGTAAGGAGGTTATACCAAGTTTATACCCATTGGTATGATCCCTTGTCATCCCAGTGTCAAACACTGGTCATACTAATGGAAATTCAAGCAACTAGCAAGGCCTTCTTATCTCCTTTCTCATCTCTGCTTCTTTCTCTTAGCCTAGAAGTTTCTCAGTCATTCAAGGAGTTGCAGCTCTCTTCAGAGCATCACAAGGCTGTCCTTTGAAGGATCTCCAAACCTGGGGGACAGGGAATAAAGCTTATACCATTACCATTAAAATACATGCCAAGTTAACATTATTTTATATTAAAGCATCTGATGCATAGCAATAAATTTCAAAAGCATCTTCACGAAAAATGGAAATAAACAGGTTTTATTGATTTCTTGCCACTCAGAAAACAAACAAAAGAAACCATCAGATACTGAGATAAGATAGGTGAAGGTAGCTCACATGCTGACATGCTTGAAAATAAGTTGTTCTAATGCTAAAATGCAAAAATTCTTTTTTTTAATTAAAGCTTTTTATTTGTATAACATATGTATGGGTAGTTCCTCAGCATTGATCTTTACAAAGCTTTCTGTTACAAATTTTATGACCTGTCCCCTCCCCTCCCCTAGATGGCAGGAAGTCCACTACATGTTAATAATGTTAAAATACTTGACAAGTTGTTGTGCAAGAAAAATCCTATCTATAAGCAAAAAAAAAAAAAAAAAAAAA
>JAJPUD010003831.1:33423-78184 GCA_023553655.1 Myrmecobius fasciatus | reverse complement strand
ATGCAAGCAAATATCAATAGAGAGCATGAGAATGTTATGTTGTGGTCCACATTTCATATACCTCTCTCTGGGTGTATATGGTTTTCTTCACTGAACAATTGTAAGTGGTTTGAAACATTTCATTGTTGAAGAGAACCATGTCCTTCAGAGTTGATCATCATGTAATATTGTTGTTGCTGTGTATGATGATCTCCTGGTTCTGCTCATTTCACTCAGCATCAATTCACACAAGTCTCTCCAGGCCTCTCTGAAATCGTCATGCTGGTCGTTTCTTACAGAGCAATAATATTCCATAACATTCATATGCCATAATTTATTCAGCCATTCTCCAATTGATGGGCATCCATTCAGTTTCCAGTTTCTTGCCACCACAAAAAGGGCTGCCACAAACATTCTTGCACATGTGGACCCTTTCCCTCCTCTAAGATCTCTTTGGGCACAATTTGATAACTTTTTGAGCATAGCTCCAAATTGCTTTCCAGAATGGTAGGATCCATTCACAGTTCCACCAACAATGTATTAATGTCCCAGCTTTCCCACAACCCCTCCAACATTTGTCATTATCTTTTCCTGTCATTTTACCCAATCTGACAGGTGTGTAGTGGTACCTCAGAGTTGTCTTCATTTGCATTTCTCTGATCAATAGTGATTTGGAGCACCTTTTCATATGACTAGAAATGGTTTTAATTTCATCATCTGAAAATTGTCTGTTCATGTCCCTTGACCTAAAATGCAAAAATTCTTCAGAAATAGCATGGTGCCCTGGAAAGAGCATTGGATTTGAAATCTGGTGGCCTGGTTCCATCACCTACTGTGTGAACTTGAACAAGTCATTTCTTGACTGATTCTCTCTAAAATGAGGAGAGAATGACATGAGTCTAAACATCCTTTTTAACTCTTGGTATTAAATCTCTAAGATTTCCCACATCCAGTTCTGACAGCGTAGTGTGGCAGATTTGGAAGCAAAGGACTGGTAAGAACCCCACTTTGCTTTGTTAGTGCTTTGTGCCTCCTAAAATCATTTATTAATCTGTGTACAGACTGTACCCCTTCAGAAGAATGTAAATTCCTCGAGGATACAGAACAGGGGAGTTAACTCTTTCTTTTCTTTTTTTTTTCTTTTTTTTTTTTTTTTTTTTGCTGAGGCAATTGGGGTTAAGTGACTTGCCCAGGGTCACACAGCTAGGAAGTATTAAGTGTCTGAGGTCAGATTTGAACTCAGGTCTTCCTGACTTCAGGGCTGGTGCTCTAACCACTGTACCACCTAGCTGTCCCCAGGGGAGTTAACTCTTAAAGGCTGTGGGTTTTTTTTTTTTGGTTTTTTTTTTTTTTGCTGTGGTGATTGGGGTTAAGTGACTTGCCCAGGGTCACAAAGCTAGGATATGTTAAGTATTCACTTCACCACCTAGCTGCCCCCAGCTGTGGGCTGTTTTAAAACCTCAACTTAGTAGATACTTGAGAAATATGTGTTGAATTATATCTGAATACACACATACACACACACACACACATATTCTCTATGCCTCTTTTTCCTGTTTGTAAAATCAGTGGCTTAGACTGGGTCATTTTTGAGGCATTTTCCCTCTCTAAATCCTATGATCTTGTCAAATTCTATATTCTAACATTTCTTCTAGTTCCTATGTCTGTGTTCTTTCATTGGTCCCTACTAGTTTTTAGATTTCAGTAGTTTGGAGCTCAATATTAAGGACATTTTGTGAAATCTCTTTCAGGTGAACCAATGAGTGAAGATGCAGGAGAATGATAACAATTAGGGGAGGAGAAGACAGTAAGAGATTGACTGTGGTCTCTAACCTCTATGTTCTGGAGTTCTTAGTTTTATTCTCTACAATGAACTGTCCCCCATCTCTCCTGTTACTGGGGAAGTTACCAATATAAGTTTATGCTGCACCTCTCCCTAGTGGTCAAGTTTGGAAAGACACAGACAATTCGCTTGGGGGATCCAGTAGGTAGAGAACTCAAGTCCATTCTTTTTGTGTGCCTCCAAATCTGGACTTTAACCCATCCATACCTGTCCTTCACTGATACTGTAAAGGTAGAGGTAGGAGTAGGGAAAAAGGTTATCTCTGTAAGTATTTTCTGGAGCAGAATGGAAGGATTGGGAAACCACTTCAGGGTCATAATTTGTTAGAGTGACTGGGCAGGTCACTGGGAGAAATGTAGAGAATAGTAGGCTTATGTTCACATACCCTTTAGGAGGGTCCTCAAACCCTGAAGACCAATGGGGACCCAGTCACCAGGATTTCTCCCTCTTTCTTAGGTGCAGGTTTCAGATCCAACTATGGCAGATGCCTTCTAGAAGACAAATGGGAGCAGGTGTGTTTGAGGGGAAAAAAAAAAAAAGCCCTTTAACTTGTTAAACAATACACAGACCCACTGCACATATTACTGCACATATTATTATCCTTTTCTGTCATGTTAGCCATTCTGAATGATGTGAGGTGGTACCTCAGAGTAGTCTTAATTTGCATTTCTCTAATCAATATATTTAGAGCATTTTTTCATGTCACTGGAAATGGCTTTAATTTCTTCATTTGAAAATTGTCTGTTCATATCTTTTTATCATTTATCAATTGGGGAATGGCTTGTATTGTCATAAATTTGAGTCAATTCTCTATATATTTTAGAAGTGAGATCTTTATCAGAAACATTGAATGTAGAACTTTCCTCTCAGTTTTCTGCTTTCCTTCTAATCTTGGCTTCATTGGTTATGTTTATATAATTTTTTTTTAATTTAATGTAATCAAAATTATCCACTTTGTATTTCATAATGTTCTCTAGTTCTTCTTTAGCCATAAATTCCTTCCTTCTCCGCAGATCTGAGAAGTAGGCTATCCCTTGTTCTACTAATTTCCTTATAGTATCACCCTTTATCATCCTTCCTTACAGTATGAACTCATTTTGACCTTATCTTGGTATAGGGTGTTAAATATTGGTCAATGCTTAGTTTCTCCCATACTATTTTCCAGTTTTCCTACCAATTTTTGTCAAATAATGAGTTCTTATCCCAAAAACTGGAGTCTTTAGATTTATCAAACACTACATTGCTATAGTCATTGACTATACTATCTATAGGCTGGTGAACCTAATCAGTTTCACTGATTTACTACTCTATTTCTTAGCCAATGCAAAATGGTTTCAATGACTCCTGCTTTATAATATAGTTTTAGGTCTGGTACAGTCAGGCAACCTTCCTTTGCATTTTTTGTTCATTAATTCCAATGAAATTCTTGATCTTGTTCTTCTGGATAAATTCTTTTATTATTTTTCTAGTTCTATAATGTAATTTCTTGGCAGTTTGGTATTGCACTGAATATATAGATTAATTTAGATGGAATTGTCATTTTTAAAAATTATATTAACTTGATCTACCCATGAGCACTTGATATTCTTCCAATTGTTTAGATCTAACTTTATTTGCATGAAAAATGTTTTATAATTGTTTTCATATAGTTCCTGGCTCTGTTTTAGAAGGCAGACCCATAAATATTTTATATTATCTACAGTTATTTTAAATGGGATTTCTCTTTCTATCTCTTGCTGCTGGACTTTGTTGGTAATGTATAGAAATGTCGATGATTTATGTCGGTTTATTTTATATTCTGCAACTTTCTTAAAGTTGTTAATTGCTTCTAACTATACCATTGTATCATCTGCAAAGAGTGATAATTTTGTTTCCTCATTACCTACTCTAATTTCTTCAATTTCTTTTTCTTCTCTTATTACTAAAGCTAACATTTCTAGCACAATATTGAACAGCAATGGTGGTATTGGGCAACCTTATTTCATTCCTGATCTTATTGGGAATGCATTTAGTTTATCTCTATTATATGTAATGCTTGCTGTGGAATCCAAAATCTTACAAAAACTGTTGAAAACCATCTTTACATGTAGTTAGAAAAATAACATACTATCAAGTTTTTTTTTAAAAAGGTAACATGTAAAAAACCAAAGATCAATATAAGGAATCTTCTTCTATTATAAATCTCAAGCAACCCACCTGTTTTCTCTAGAAACTGCCTCTGTGCTGGCTAAGCAATTGTATTTCTTTTCCTTTGAACATTATAAAGGTAAAACTTATAGACACTAGATGGGGCAATTCTTTTTCAAATTCTGAGTTTTGTTTTCTGCCATCAATTAATGATCAGTTGAGAAGCAAATCTGGACTTTAACCCATCCATACCTGTCCTTCACTGATACTGTAAAGGTAGAGGTAGGAGTAGGGAAAAAGGTTATCTCTGTAAGTATTTTCTGGAGCAGAATGGAAGGATTGGGAAACCACTTCAGGGTCATAATTTGTTAGAGTGACTGGGCAGGTCACTGGGAGAAATGTAGAAAATAGACTGATACTGCTAACTCTATTGGTATTGGTTTTGGTTCTTTCCTCTATTGGATAACGGAAGTGAACCTCAACTAAACAGAACTCCTTGAGAAAGAGAGAAAAGGTCAATTCCCCCTAGAAGTGCTTCCCTTCCCAGATTAAATACCATGAAAAGTCTAGAGGACTATATAAATCCCTGGGGAAAGTTGAGACATCTCAGAGAAAGGTTGACTTGATTATTTATGAGTTCAAGTACAAACTCTCTGTTTTCTGTTGTTTTTTAAATTGTATTAAATAAAGCCTTTATATTTTTATTTTATTTTATTTATTTTTTTATTAAAGCTTTTTATCTGCAAAATATATGCATGGGTAATTTTTCAGCATTGACCCTTGCAAAGCTTTCTGTTACAAATTTTTCCCTCCTTTCCCCCACCCCCTTCCCTAATTATGTTAAAATACATGACAAATCAAATATATGTATACATATTTATACAATTATCTTGCTGTACAAGAAAAATCAGATCTACAAGAAAAATAACCTGAGAAGGAAAACAAAATGTAAGCAAACATCAATAGAGAGCCTGAAAATGCTATGTTATGGTTCACACTCAGTTTCCACAGGCCTCTCTCTGGGTATATATGGCATTCTTCATCACTGAACAATTGGAACTGGTTTGAAACATCTCATGGTTGAAGAGAACCATGTCCATCAGAATTGATCATCATATAGTCTTGTTGTTGCTGTGTATAATTGATGCCCTGGTTCTGCTCATTTCACTTAGCATCAGTTCATGTAGGTCTCTCCAGGTCTCTCTGAAATCATCCTGCTGGTTGTTTCTTATAGAACAATAATATTCTATAACATTCATATACCATAATTTATTCAGCCATTCTCCAATAGATGGGCATCCATTCAACTTCCAGTTTCTAGCCACTACAAAAAGAACTGCCACAAACATTCTTGCACATGTGGGGCCCTTTCCTTCCTTTAAGATCTCTTTGGGATATAAGCCCAATAGAAACACCGCTGGGTCAAAGGGTATGTGTAGTTTGATAACTTTTTGAGCATAGCTCCAAATTGTTCTCCAGAATGGTTGGATCTGTTCACAGTTCCACCAACAATGTATCTGTGTCCCAGTTTTCCCACATCCCCTCCAACATTCATCATTATCTTTTCCTGTCATCTTAGCCAATCTGACAGGTATGTAGTGGTATCTCAGAGCTGCCTTAATTTGCATTTTTCTGGTCAATAGTGATTTGGAGCACCTTTTCATATGGCTAGAAATAGTTTTAATTTCATCATCTGAAAATTGTCTGTTCATATCCTTTGACCATTTATTGATTAGAGAGTGGTAAGGCCTTTATCTTTAATGCTTTGCGAGGCTGAGTGTTTACATGAACAATGAAACCCTTTTACCTTTTCTGTAGAGAAATAGACATGAGCTATGTTCTGATAACCCCAGGAGAAACACTGGGGAGGGGCCAAATGAGTCAATTTTTTATGTTTTCAGGGGAAACCTTGGATAGGACATGAGCAAAAGATTATAATTATTGAAATAACCCCTCCCAAGGCTAGACACACTGTTTTGAAACCAAAATGTCAGTTCTAGCCTTCCAGGTATAAGTAAAAATTTGTACCCTTATGTCAAGGTACATTCTTTTGCATGGGGCTAGATTTGAGTGTGTGTGTGTGTGTGTGTGTGTGTGTGTGTGTGTGTTTATTTGTGTATATGCATATATAGATATAGAAATGCTTAGGAATAACCATGTGTTTGTATGCATATATGTCTAAATGAATAGATCTCATTGGATATTAAATCACAGGAAAAACATGAGACAGTACTGCATGGATGCCAAAAGTTTTCTATCTGTGATGGTTGATTTCTGCTGCACAGTGAATATTTTCTATAATATTCAGAAGCCTGGTACAATTTTCTTTTCTTTTTCTTTTCTTTTTTTTTTGCAGTTTTTTTTTTATTAAAGCTTTTTATTTGCATAACATATGTATGGGTAGTTCTTCAACATTGATCCTTACAAAGCTTTCCATTACAAATTTTCCCCACTATTCCCCTCCCCTCCCCTAGATGGCAGGAAGTCCACTACATGTTAATTATATTAAAATATTTGACAAGTAGAATATATGTATACATGTTTCCATACTTATCTTGCTGTGCAAGAACAATCGTATCTACATGAACAAAAAAATCTGAAAAAGGAAACCAATGCAAGCAATCATCAATATAGAGCATGAAAATGATATGTTTTAGTCCATATCTCATATCCCTCTGGGTGGGTGTATATGGCCTTCTTTACTGAACAATTGGAACTGGTTTGAAATAATTTATTGTTGCAGAGAGCCATGTTCATCAGAATTGATCATTATATAGTCTTGTTGTAGCCATGTATAATGATCTCCTGGTTCTGCTCATTTCGCTCAGCATTAGTTCATGCAAGCCTCTCCAGGCCTCGCTGAAATCGTCCTGCTGGTCGTTTCTCACAGAACAATAATATTCCATAACATTCATATATCATAATTTATTCAGCCATTCTCCAATTGATGGGCATTCACTCAGTTTCCAGTTTCTAGCCACTACAAAAAGGGCTGCCACAAACATTCTTGCACATGTGGGGCCCTTTCCCTCCTCTAAGATCTCTTTGGAATATAGGCCCAATAGAAACACTGCTGGGTCAAAGGGTATGCACAGTTTGATAGCTTTCTGAGCATAGTTCCAAATTGCTCTCTAGAATGGTTGGATCTGTTCACAGTTCCACCAACAATGTATCAGTGTCCCAGTTTTCCCATATCCCCTTCAACATTTGTCATTATCTTTTCCTGTCATTTTAGCCAATCTGACAAGTGTGTAGTGGTACCTCAGAGTTGTCTTAATTTGCATTTCTCTGATCAATAGTGATTTGGAGCACCTTTTCATATGACTAGAAATGGTTTTAATTTCATCAGCTGAAAATTGTCTGTTCATATCCTTTGACCATTTATCTGTTGGAGAATGGCTTGAATTCTTATAAATATGAGACAATTGTGTATATATTTTAGAAATGAGGCCTTTATCAGAACCTTTAAATGTAAAGATGATTTCCCAATTTATTGCTTCCCTCCTAATCTTGTCTGCATTCATTTTGTTTGTACAAAAACTTTTTAAGTTAATATAGTCAAAATTATCTATCTGTTGTTCAGTTAAGAGTTCCAAATCTTCTTTGGACATAAATTTATTCCATCTCCACAGGTCTAAGAGGTAAACTATCCTATGTTCCTCTAATTTGCTTATAATATCACTATATCTAGATCACAAACCCATTTACATCTTATCTTGGCATGTGGTATTAGGTGTGGGTCAAGCCCTAGTTTCTTCCACACTAGTTTCCAATTTTCCCAGCAGTTTTTGCCAAATAGTGAGTACTTGTCCCCAAACCTGGGGTCTTTGGGCTTATCAAACACTTAATTGCTATAGTTATTGCCTAGTTTGTCCAGAGATCCTATCCTATGCCACTGATCGACTACTCTATTTCTCAGCCAGTACCAAATAGTTTTGATGACCTCTGCTTTATAATATAGTTTTAGATCTGGTACAACAAGGCTACCTTCATCTGCCTTTTTTTTTTTCATTAATTCCCTTGAAATTCTTGACCTTTTGTTCTTCCAAATGAACTTTGCTACTTTTTTTTTTCTACAACTTTAAAATAATATCTTGGGAGTTTGATTGGTATGGCACTAAATAAGTAAATTAGTTTGGGTAGCATTGTCATTTTTATGATATTCGCTCGGCCTACCCATGAGCATTTAATGTTTTTCCAATTGACTAGGTCTGATTTTATTTGTGTGGCAAGTGATTTATAGTTTAGTTCGTATAGTTTCTGACTTTTCCTTGGCAGATTGATTCCCAAATATTTTATACTATCATCTGTTATTTTGAATGGAATTTCTTTTTGTATTTCTTGCTGCTGAATTTTGTTGTTAATGTATAAAAATGCTGATGATTTGTGTGGATTTATTTTGTATCCTGCAACTTTGCTAAAGTTGTGAATTATTTCTAGTAGTTTTTTAGCTGAGTCTCTAGGGTTCTCTAAGTATACCATCATGTCATCTGAAAAGAGTGATAATTTGGTGTCCTCATTACCTACTCTAATTCCTTTTATCTCTTTTTCTTATCTTACTGCCAAAGCTAACATTTCTAATACAATATTAAATAGTAATGGTGACAGTGGGCAGCCTTGTTTCACTCCTGATCTTATTGGGAATGGTTCTAGTTTGTCTCCATTATATACGATGCTTGCTGATAGTTTTAAGTAGATGCTACTAATCATTTTAAGGAAAAGCCCCTTTATTCCTGTACTCTCTAGTGTTTTTAATTGGAATGGGTATTGGATTTTATCAAATGCTTTTTCTGCATCTATTGAGATAATCATATGTTTTTTGTTAGTTTAGTTATTAATATAATTGATTATGCTGATAGTTTTCCTAATGTTGAACCAGCCCTACATTCCTGGTATAAATCCTATTTGGTCACAGTATACTATCCTGGGGATGACGTTCTATAATCTCATTGCTAATATCCTATTTAAGATTTTTGCATCAATATTCATTAGGGAAATTGGCTATAGTTTTCTTTCTCTGTTTTCACCCTACCTGGTTTAGCTATCAGCACCATATTGGTATCATAGAAGGAATTTGGTAGTATACCTTCTTCCCCTATTTTTTCAAATAGTTTATATAGTATTGGAATTAATTAATCTTTGAATGTTTTATAGAATTCACATGTAAATCCATCTGGCCCTGGAGATTTTTTCTTAGAGAGTTGGTTAATAGCTTGTTCTATTTCTTTTTCTAATATGGGGCTATTTAAATAATTTATATCCTCTTCTTTTAACCTGGGCAAACTATATTTTTGTAGATATTCCTCCATTTCATTTAGATTATCAAATTTACTGTCATAAAGTTGGGCAAAGTAACTCCTAATTATTACTCTAATTTCCTCTTCATTGGAGGAAAGTTCTCCCTTATCATTTTTGAGACTAACAATTTGATTTTTCTCTTTTCTTTTTGTAATCAAGTTAACTAAAGGCTTATCTATTTTGTTGGTTTTTTCATAAAACCAACTCTTAGTTTTATTTATTAATTCAATCATTTTCTTGTTTTCAATTTTATAAATTTCCCCTTTTAATTTTAGAATTTCCAATTTGGTATTTAACTGAGGGTTTTTAATTTGTTCTTTTTCTAGTTTTTTTTAATAGTAAGCCCAATTCGTTGATCTTCTCTTTCTCTATTTTATGCAACTAAGCATCTAGAGATGTAAAATTGCCCCTTATAACCGCTTTGGCTGTATCCCACAAATTTTGGTGTGTTGTCTCATTATTGTCATTCTCCTGGATGAAATTATTGATTGTGTCTATGATTTGCTCTTTCACCCATTCATTCTTTTTTTTTTTTTTTTTGCTTTTTGCTGAGGCAATTGGGGTTAAGTGACTTGTTCAGGGTCACACAGCTAGGGAATGTTAAGTGTCTGAGACCAGATTTGAACTCAGGTCCTCCTGACTTCAGGGCTGGTGCTCTAACCACTGCGCCATCTAGCTGCCCCCACCCATTCATTCTTCAGGATTAGATTATTTAATTTCCAATTAACTTTTGGTCTATTTTCTCCTGGCCTTATATTGCATGTGATTTTTATTGCATCACGATCTGAAAAAGATGCATTTACTGTTTCTGCCTTTCTGCATTTGATTTTGAGGTTTTCATGCCCTAACACATGGTTAATTTTTGTATAAGTTCCATGAACTGCAGAGAAAAAAGTAAACTCCCTACTGTCTCCATTCAATTTTCTCCAAAGATCTAACATACCTAACTTTTCGAACAATTGGTTTACCTCCCTAGTTTCTTTCTTGTTTCTTTTGTGGTTTGATTTATGTAATTCCGAGAGAGCAAGGTTGAGATCCCCCACTAGTATAGTTTTGCTGTCTATTTCTTTTTGCATCTCTCTTAATTTCTCCCCTAGGAATTTGGATGCTATACCACTTGATGCATATATGTTTAGTATTGATATGGCTACATTATCTATGGTACCCTTTAATAAAATATAGTTTCCTTCCTTATCTCTTTTGATTAGATCTATCTTTGCTTTTACTTGATCTGATATCAGGATTGCTACCCCTGATTTTTTTTGTTCACCTGAAGTATAATAGGTTCTGCTCCAGCCTTTTACCTTCACCCTGTATGTGTCACCATGCTTTAGATGTTTCTTGTAGACAACATATTGTTGGATTCTGGTTTTTAATCCAGTCTGCTATCTACTTCCGCTTTATGGGTGAGTTCATCCCATTCACATTCACAGTTAGAATAACTAATTCTGTATTTCCTGCCATCTTATTTACCCAAGTTATGTTTTTCCCTTTCCTTTCCCCTTTCTCCCTTCCCCCCTCCTCAGTATTTTGCTTTTGATGACCCCCTTCCCCAAACAATCCTCCCTCTTTTAGAGCCCCTCCCCCTTTTTTACTCATTTCCCCTGATTCTTCTAATTTCTCTTCTATTAGTCTATCCCTTTCTTTTCCTCCTTTCCCTCCCACTTCCCTATAAGGAAGGACAAGTTTCTCTGTGAAACCAAATGTGTCTGATATACACTTTTAGAGCCCAATCTGATGAGAGTAAGATTTACACAATGCTCATTTCTCTCCCTTCTTTCCCTCAATTATATTAGGTTTTCTTTGCCTCTTCATGAGATTTTATCTTATTTTTACCTCCTTTTTTTTAAACCTTATTTTACCACCTTTTCCCTCTTTCCCCCAGTATGATAGCCTTTTCCCCTCTAGTTTTCTAGTATTTCTAGTATTATCGAAGTAATATCCAATTATACCCCCAATCTTTAAGTATCCCCATAGCATAAATAAAATTCTCAAGAGTCCTTTCCTTTTTACCTTTTTATGCTTCTCTTGAGTTCTGTGTTTGGAGGTCAAATTTTTTGTTCAGATCTGGTCTTTTCATTAGAAATAGGTGAAATTCACCTATATCATTAAATGACCATCTTCTTCCCTGGAGGATAATGCTCATTCTAGCTGGATAGGTTATTCTTGGCTGTAATCCAAGTTCCTTTGCCTTTCAGAATATCTGGTTCCAGGCCCTTCAATCCTTCAATGTGGAGGCTGACAAATCATGTGTGATTCTAATTATAGATCCTTGGTATTTGAATTGTTTCTTTCTAGCCGCTGGCAGAATCTTTTCCTTGGTGCTATAGTCCTGAAATTTAGCCACGATATTCCTTGGGGTTTTAATTTTGGGGTCTCTTTCAGGAGGTGATCAGTGAATTCTTTCAATGGTGATTTTGCCCTTTGATTCTACAATCTCAGGGCAGTTTTCTTTCAGGATTTCCTGGAAGATAGTGTTTAGATTCTTTTTTTCATCATGGCTTTCAGGAAGTCCAATAATCCTTAGATTGTCTCTCCTAGATCTATTTTCCAAGTCAGTTGTTTTTCCTAGGAGATATTTCATATTTTCTTCTATTTTTTCATTTTTTTGTTTTTGTTTGACTGATTCTTCAAGTCTTAGTGAGTCATTCACTTGCATTTGTTCAATTCTTATTTTTAATGTGTTGTTTTCTTCAGTTACCTTTTTTTAGCTCTTTTTGTAACTGGCCAGTTTGTTCATTGCATACTTTTTCTACTTCACCAATTTTGTTTTTCAATAAATTGGTGTCTCTTTCATATCTCTTTTCCAGGGCATTATATCCTTCTTGCACTGATCTCAGTTCATTTCCCTATTTATCATCCAGTTCTCTTTTGAGATTCTTTATGCAATCTTCCAGGAAGGCCTTGTGGAAGGGGGACCAGGTTATATCTCCCTTGATGGCTTCCTCTGGAGTTGCTTTGCCTATAGGAACCTCAGGATCTGGGGTCTGCCCTTCTTTCTCTCCATAAAAGCTGTCTATGGTGAGAGCTCTCTTCTGCTTCTTACTTATTTATTAGAAAGCTTGAGGTCTGTTTAAAGCTAGAGAAGTGGAGGCTGTGGTAGTTTGCCCTGGGGCAATTCTGCTAATTAACTTCCTGTGCTGGGCCTTTGGGGGTAGGACTTTGCCAATTTACTCCTTATAAAAGACAAAATCTGCCAAAACACCTGCCCCCAATAAGGGCAGAGTGTCCTGAGAGCCTCAGATACACTCCCCAGGTATTTGGAGTTTCTGCCAAGATGAGCTGAGTCCCACCTAGTTCTCTGCCCTCTGTTCTGGAGCTTCCCTCAATCCCGGAGCTGCACCAACCAAACTGATTACCCCGCTCTCCGACTGAAACAGAACTGCTATGAAGTTCTTCAGAGGTAACTTCTGCAAGCATTGTTTCGTAGTCCGAATATTTCTGGATTCGTTGACTTAAAGATCAGTTCAGAGGCTTATTTTATTGTTGATTTGAGAGAAGGCCAGAGGAAGAAACAGAGAGTCAGTGTCTTCACTCCACCATCTTGGCTCTTCCCTCCCCTTCCCCTCTCTCCCCCCCGGTACAATTTTCAAAAGCATTTTAGTTCAAGATACAGGTTCAGCTGGACAAATATTTATTAAGCATTTGTTGTGTGCAAGACATGACAAAAGCAAAGTTAACTTTCTTCCCTCAAGATTATTTTCTGATGTCATTGTTTCAGTCATGTCCAACTCTTCATGACCTCATTTGGGGTTTCCTTAGCAAAGGTACTGGAGTGGTTTGCCATTTCCTTCTCCAACTCATTTTATAGATGAGGAAACTGAGGTAAACAGAGTGAAGTGACATAACCAGCATCATATAACTAGGAAGTACCTAAGGCCAGAGTTGAATTCTTTCTGACTCCACATCCAACCATCCAGCTTTTACACAACCTAGCTGATAGACATCTTCAATTTTAGAAAGTTTGTCAAAGAGAAGATGGATTAGATTTGATTTTCTTGGCTCCAGAGGGCAGAACTAGGAGTAATGAGGAAGGAGAAAGGAACTGTAGTGGAATAGACATGGGTGTGATATTAGGAAAACCTTTTTAACAATGAGAAGAGGAGATGTAGAATGAGGGCTTCAGGAGCTAGTGAGACAGCACCCCATTAGTGAAGGGGGTTCGGGCTTTAAGCAGAGACTGAGTGACCATCAGGGATTGGATTAGATGTCTCTGAGATTCCTTCCAGCTCTGAGATGCCATGATTTTTTATGTACTGAAAAATTAAATAACTAATTAAATTAAACATTCCAGAAACCTGTTAGTGAAGTTCCAAGACACTGAGTATAAATTCCCTCCTAGATTATGGACCTGACTTGCCTTCTCTTCAGATGTTGTACCCTATTAATCTCACCCAAGGCTTTTAATAAAATTTTCTCTCTCAATCTTAGTTCCATCCTTTCAGGTGCCTCTTCTTCTCTCCCTCTACCCCCTTGAATGTAGAAAAAGGATTACAGCGCTCTTCTGATTCTTGAACACCTCAATTCAGATCCTCAAGCTATAGCCGAAGTCTCTGACCCTGGGGTGTAAATGGGATCTACCCAGTCTGCAGCATCCCAAGTCAAGTTCTTTTTTCCTGAAATGATAACATTTGTACCATTTATACTATGTACACTGCACCAAAGAAGGTGCACAAAAATATTCTGAAAGCTTCCAATTTGCTAAATCTTATGCTCAACTACACTATGGGTAAAACAGAGGGTTAAGCCTCTGTCCCCACTCTCCTTCAGTTCACAGAATAACTAGCAGTCAACAAGAGACCAGGAAAGCCCCAGCCTCCAGCATTCCACAGAATCTGCAGCCCGCACACATGAAGGAGAGGGTCACTTTCCTGGCAGTCCCAAGTCTGCTGGCTTGGCCAGTATCTGCTCTAGGTGCTGCCAATCCAAGCCACAGAATACCATGGGACTGGCTGTGCATCTCTTTCTAGTTACATGTGCTTACTCAACAGGGATTGTGTGACAAATTGTAGAGACCTTGAGATGCATAGCATAGAATAAATGCTATTTGGCCATAGAATGGCAGAATTGGCAAGGCCAATAGACTATGAAAGGGATAAGATATGACAGCGATCTTAGATCACAGAACATCTGCTCTGGAAAGAACCTCATAAGGCAGAATCTGAAAGCTGGGAAAGCCCTTAAAACAAAAGCCATATAAATATTAGAACAGAAAGGAGCCTTGAAGGTCAAGCTAGTTCAACCACCTCATTTTACATATGAGTAAAAAGAAAGTGCAGAGAAGGGCAATAATCTCCTAAAATTTATACAGCTATTACACAGTAATCAGGAATTGAACCAAGTCCTTTCTGTTCTACCCATTATATCCTAAATGCCATCATTTCTGCCAATTCTTTCTTTTCACTTAATAAAAATCTTCTCAGTTCAAATGCTACCTCCTTCAGGAAGTCCTTCCTGACTCCCTCCTCACCAATCCCTAGGACTTCTTCCCTTCTTAACCCTTAAGTTTTGTTTTGTTTTTGCTGAGGCAATTGGGGTTAAGTGATTTGCCCAGAGTCACACAGCTAGGAAGTTTTTTTAATGTCTGAGACCAGATTTGAACTCAGGTCCTCCTGACTTCAGGGCTAGTACTCTATCTATTGCCCTGACTTCTTCCCTCCTTTTAGCTCTTACACCATGAATCTTCCATGCTTCACTGGCACACATAGATCTTTGGTGCCAGATGTTACACATCCAATAAAAATAATTCATATCCTGTAGAGCTTGGAGGTAGACAAAGTACATTCACTCTTTTATTTACATAAGTGTTCCCAGCCCAGCTTAATGGTGAGTGATGCAGGGACAGGGTCAAGGCCCTCTTCTTTTCCTGGTTCTGCTCATTTCACTTAGCATCAGTTCATGTAGGTCTCTCCAGGCCTCTCTGAAATCATCCTGCTGGTCGTTTCTTATATAACAATAATATTCCATAACATTCATATACCATAATTTATTCAGCCACTCTCCAATTGATGGGCATCCATTCAGTTTCCAGTTTCTAGCCACCACAAAAAGAGCTGCCACAAACATTCTTGCACATGTGGGGCCCTTTCCTTCCTTTATGATTTCTTTGGGATATAGGCCCAATAGAAACACTGCTGGGTCAAAGGGTATGCACAGTTTGATAACTTTTTGAGCATAGTTCCAAATTGCTCACCAGAATGATTGGATCCATTCACAATTCCTTTTCATATGACTAGAAATATTTTTAATTTCGTCATCTGAAAATTGTCTGTTCATATCCTTTGACCATTTATCGATTAGAGAGTGGTAAAGCCTTTATCTTTAATGCTTTGTTAGGCTGAGTATTTACATGAACAATGACACCCCTTTACCTTTTCTGTAGAGAAGTAGACATGAGCTATATTCTGATAACCCCAGGAGAAATCACACATGGAGAATGTACAATAAATGTTGGGGAATTTGAGTCTGAACAGACTTTTTAAAAGGGCTCTGCAGAAGAATGATTCCAGCCATGTATTTGCTACTGAATCACTGCATCCCTTTGAGCAAATCATTTCTCCTCTGGACTTCTGCAGTTTTCTTGAGAAATTCTATAGTTGATGGAATTTTGAAGTAAGTCTCCTCCAGGTCTGATATGCTATGTTCTTTAGTCTAAGCCTCCTCTCACTTCTGTTCTATTTTCAGTGTTCAAAGGTTCCTTCCAATTTCAGCATTATCTTTTTCTATATTCTAGCCATCCCTTCAGCTCTGATATTCTAGCACAGCATTTTATGCCTTAACTAGAGCTGTGACTATGAATTCTTATATCCAGGATCAAATTCATTTGTTGTGGAGCAGGAGGAAAATGATGGTCTAGAGGACAGTCCAAATACAAATGTAGTTGGACAGGCTATGGCCTGTCATTGAGGTCAGGGTAAAGGCAAATCCCAGGACAGAAATGCTATGATAAGAACTATAGAGGATCTGAGACCTTAGGATGCAAAGTATAGAATGAGTACCCTAGAGAGGATCTCCAGTGGTTCAAAGTTCAGAGGTTCAGACCTGGTAGAGGACTACTCATCTGATAGAGGTGAGGCAGGGTAGCTAGGCAGCACAACAGACAGGGGGCCAGGCCTGGAATCAGGAACACTCATCTTCCTGAGTTCAAATCTAGCTTCAGGTACTTTGTAGCTATGTGAACAAGTCACTTCACTCTGCCTGTCTCAATTTATTCAACTGTAAAATGAGCTGGAAAAGGAAATGGCAAATCGTTCTAGTATCTCTGCCAAGGAAACCCCAAAAGGAGTCCCAAAGAGTTGGACACAACTGCAAACAATTGAGGTGAGGCACAGAGATGGTAGTCATTCCAAGGAGGAAGTGCCCATCTCACACTGATTCTTGTTGATTCCACTATGGTCTAGCTAAGGCTATCGTTAGAAGGGTTCTTCCAACTCTAATGATCAAGGCTGTTAGAGAAGCTCTGGCACAGAAGCTCTGGCACCAGGGTTACATAGATGGATAAAAAAGATGCCACAAGTCCACAGAAAAGTCCGCCTATTCCTAATCATTCACTTTTCCCATGTCCCTACCTGCAGTTCAGATGACAACCAAAATATCATCATTTAGCTGTTTCATCTGAACCTGCAGCCTTCTCTTTTTCACCTGCAGCTTTCCTTGACCAAGGGGACCACCCTTAGTTTTAGGGCCCTCCAGGGAAGATTGCACAGCTCCTCATTTATTGGTCAAGATGTATTTCCTTCTCAGTGACCCAATCATGACAAAACCTGATATTGGTTTGATGCTTTACTCTTCACTTATAATGCACATTTCCATATTTCTTTAAGGGTTATAGAGGGCTTTCCTCAAGACGCTCCTCAGAAAGAGATGATACAAAAGTTTGTCTCCATCTGATGGAGGGTAAAACTGAGACTCAGTGAGGTTAAGTGAACTGCTCACATAGAAAGTAAGTTTCAGAGCTAGGATTAGAACTTGGATCTCCTGGTTCTAAATCCTTTGCCCTGTTGCCTCATTTAAGTTTTAGCACAATGAATGCTATGAGGTAAGTGATATATGTATAAAAGCTGCCCATTTCTCAGAAGTGGAAACTAAGGAGAGGAAGTAACTTAATCAGAGTCACCCAAATAAAGAGTCAGTGTAACAGAGTGGAAAGAACTCTGTCTGAAGCCCAGTCATGCTATTTACTACCTGTGTAATCTAAGGTGAGCCATCACCTTTCTGTGCCTTCTTTCTCCATTTGTTAAAGGGGGGGGTATAATCCCTTGGAACTGCCTACCTTTTAATGAAAACATTTTGTAAGCCTTGAAGAGCTACAGAATAGGAAGCTTTTGCTATTGTGGTGGAAAGCATTTCAGAAGTGGGAGGAATTTAAAGGAGAATTCGAAGCTTAGTGTGGTGGCCCAGGCCTAAAATTGCTGGGGCTGGTAGAGCCCTGGAGATGGGTACCAGAGTTAATATGTCAGATAAATAGATGTGTGTGTGTGTGTGTGTGTGTGTGTGTGTGTGTGTGTGTGTGTGAAAGAGAGAGAGAGAGAGAGAGAGAGAGAGAGAGAGAGAGAGAGAGAGAGAGAGAGAGAGAGAAATAGAAGATAACAGGTAGAAGTTTGATAGAGAGATAGATGATAGGCAGGAGGAAGGTAGATACAAAGATAAAAGATTGGTAGATGGATGGATGGATGGATGCATGGATGGATAGCTGGACAGTCAGACAAACATTCATATAAATGCTAGAAGATAGGCAGGTAGAAGATATTGATGATAGAAGATAGGGAGGTGTAAGATGGGGGGGAGAGAGATATGACAGTCAGGTAGAGGATATAGATGTATATATATGTAATAGATAGATAGAGATTTGGAGAGAAAGACAGACCCTGATGATAAATGATAGATGACAGCTCCAGTGGGATCACATCCATGGGTGGCTGCTGCACTTCCAGGCTGGGCAAGATAGGACTACATAATCTAAATGGACAGAGAGATGGCGAGAGAGATATGTAGATAGATAAATAGATGGATGATAGAAGATAGATAAGTAGGAGAGAGAGGGAAAGAGAGAGAGAGACAGAGGGAGAGAGGCAGAGAGAAACAGAAAGACACAGAGACAGAGATATGGATGGATGGATGGATGGATAGATGGACAGACAAATAGATGATAAATAGATGGATGGATGACTGCATAGATAAAGAGACAGAGATGATAAATAAAAGACAGGCAGCTAGAACATAGTTAGATACATAGAAGTTAGATGGATAGATGGGGAGACAGACAGGGAAATAAATGATAGAAGATAGGCTGGTAGAATATAGAAAGATAAACTGCATTTGGATTGGATGTGATAGCTCCCCTTAGAACCATCCTTGAATGTTTGAGCCAAGAGAGAGGACACTGTTTTACTGATTTCCATCTAAATAACAATTCCTTTTCTGTTTCCTGTCATCAGAAAAACACTGGCTGTCCTATTTCCACTACCTTTGTGAATCACTTCCTCTCTTTTTGGAGTGTTCTGTTCAAGCCCTCCCCCCACCCTTTCTGTCCCAATCCATTCTGTGATACCTGTTGTTTGCCTCTTTTTCAAGAGAACACTGACATCAGGGCTAATGTCTACACTTGTGCGTGAATCAGATTTATGTGAGGCAGAGTTGCACAAAGTCCTCAGCCTCACTCTCTTCCTGAGCCATTGAAGCTCAGTGGCAGGATGAAAGTCAGGATGGCTGATGATGGCCCAAGATGCAGTACATGACCTTGGTGTCTACAATGTCTGACCAAATTCTCAGCTCTCCACAGACCCTGCTTCAGCCATCTTCATGGCCATTGGAACAAATCATTCTCATTTGCTCATCTTACAGGGAAGTCAGAAAAAGCTTTGCCTGCTTGGGTGGACATCCCCCTAACTCACTGGTAGGTTTGGGGCTTCCCAGTTACTCTCAACCTGGTTTAGTCTTTCTGCCAAGATGGTTTACCAGAATGTGGCCCTGCACTTGCTGCAGTTTCCTGGCACCACAGGTAAGAGTTGGGTGGAGGCAGCCCTACAGAGGTCTGATAACTTGATTTAATAATATATCAGCAAAGTGGCATAGTGAATAGAATCTTGGAATCAGGAAAACTGAGTTTAAATCCTTATTAGTTGTGGGACCTCACTTAAATCATTTACCATCTCAACCTCAATATTCTCAGCTGTAAAATGAGAGGCAATAATAGCACCTACTTTCCAAGTTTGTTATGAGAAACAAATAGGATAATATATAAAACACTTTGAAAACCTAAGACATGATGGAAATACCAGCTATTTATAAGACTTTCCCTTGGTTATATAATTAAGTGGAGAGCCCTGGAAGGGGTTAGGTAGCTTAAATCTGGAACAGACAGCCAGAAATGTTTGTAGCATTTTGAGAAGAGCCCAGCCTTGGTCTGAAACCTGCATCCCTGGGGTATTTACCAACTAAAGATAAGATACACCTGCTGCACCTTACTTGCCCTGTTCCCATCTTGCCAAACCAAAATGAAGCAATCAAACTCAGTGATATCAGAGGTCTTTCTTTACCAGCTCTAAATCCATGTCATGATGATAACAGAATCAGGATTCAAACTCAGGGATTCTGCCTTCAAATCTGGCTGTCATCTCTCCCCTCTATCCTTTCCTGCTCAGTAGGGATGGGTAGTTCCCTTCTCATGAACTGATAATAATTTCTGACTTTTGCATAAACATCTGGCATGCCTCCTAACTCAATGGGCCTCTTTGTAAACACAGGCAACATGACATTGACTCATGTCACACAGCCAACCATATGCCTATTGGGATCAGAGAAAAACATGTGGATGATTGGAACTGGGGCAGAGGTTGGAGCTGGAGCTGGAACTGGCATTGAACTGCTGGTAATAGCTGATGTGGCCACATTCTCCTCTCCCTGCTCAGTAGTTATCAGAGTTTAAAGCTGGCTAAGGTCAGGAGAAGGTAGAACACTGTCTCTCTGGGTCTTGGGTTAGTCTCTTGCCTCATGTTCTGGGAACAAAGGACAAAAAATAGCTGAGAAAATTTCTATTTTGTTAGTTGATGCTACTGACTTTCTCTGTGTCAGGGAAAGGAAAAAGCTTACAAAAGATCCTGAATCAACAGGTTCACAGATGAGGGACTTACATCTAAAGATCTCTACAATTCCTGTTCTTTTGGAGAGATGACAGGAAGGCAAATGATCTGGGGAGAAATGTGGATGGGAGAGTTTTTATTTAATGAGAAGGAGAAATGAGTAAGATGGTAGCTTACCCCTAGGGCTAGTTCTATTAGCCAAGTCTGCTAAAAGAAAATATAATGGTCTCAGTGCCTTTTAATACAAATGAGAAGACAGAAGGCCTGGATTCAAGATCCATTTTTGTCATTTATTAGTTCTGTTACCTTAAGAAACATTCTTTTGACAACTCTGAGATACCACTACACACCTGTCAGATTGGCTAAGATGGCAGGAAAAGATAATGACGAATGTTGAAGGGGATGTGGGAAAACTGGGACACTGATACATTGTTGGTGGAACTGTGAATGGATCCAACTATTCTGGAGAGCAATTTGGAACTATCCTCAAAATTATCAAACTGTGCATACCCTTTGACCCAGCAGTGTTTCTACTGGGCCTATTTCCCAAAGAGATCTTAAAGGAGGGAAAGGGACCCACATGTGCAAAAATGTTTGTGGCAGCCCTTTTTGTAGTGGCAAGAAACCAGCTTAAACCTTTGAAAGCCAATAGACAAATTTTCAGGGTGAGCATTTACATTTCAAATTGGCAAAGGCTATGAATCAAGGCTTGATTTATCTTGATTTTGTTCTTTTTATTGTCTAGACTTAAGAAAGTGATATAGAAAATGTTTATAATGTCCTGTGTACATTTTTGTCAGAGAACTAGTTGCTAAATATTGACCAACACAGCCCTGCAAGCCCTTAGATGCTAATTTAGAGACAACTCTAGAGTCAAAAAATCCAAGTTTAAATCCAGCATGACTGGATTTGAGAGTCAGAAACTTGCTGTGTGACCTTAGGCATGTCAGTTAATTGTCCACCTCAGTTACCTCCACTATGAGGACTAAATGAGGACTAGCACCTGCTTCCCATTGTTGTTGTGAGGATCAAATGAAATAGCTTGTAAAATGCATGCCACAAACCTTAAAGTGTTATCTAAATGTGAACTCTTCTTATTATTAATCAGCACATATCAAGCCTATGAGGCCTAATACTACATAAAATCATAAGATTTTGAATTTATAGTTTGTTAAAGACCATCTAATACAACTTGATGATTTTCAGAGTAGGAAACTGAGGCTTAGAATGTGACTTTTTAAAAATCAGAGATAGTAAGAACCAGACTCGGGTCCTCTGCCTCAAAATCTAGAGCTCTGTTCATCAATTGTAGGTCACTGACTCTTGGAGGCAAGCACTTTGCACAAAGCAAATTCCTACCACTTCTATTGATTCTCTGGTCCATGGAGAAAATCTTCCTTGGCCCTAAATTGTCTGAAATTATTTTGGTCAATTCTCCTCTAACTAGGGTCAGACCTTCCGTGCCTTTGTCAGGAGCTCCTCTTCTTAAAGAAAACTCACACCATGACATATATGGGATGACCGAGTCTAAGCCTTTGCTGGTGTTTAAGGCATTTCAATCATAGCCGACTCCTCAGCATCCCTTATTGAAATTTTCTTGTTGAAGATATTGGAGTGTTTGTTTTGTTTTGGTTTGTTTTTTTTTTTTTTTGCTGATACATATCTATAGTTATCTTTTTTTTCCTAAGGCAATTGGGGTTAAGTGACTTGCCCAGGGCCACACAGCTAGGAAGTGTTAAGTGTCTGAGATCAGATTTGAACTCAGGTCCTCCTGACTTCAGGGCTGGTGCTCTATCCACTGCATCACCTAGCTGTCTCTGGATTTCTATTTCCCTCTTCAGTTCATTTTATAAATGAGGAAACTGAGGCAAACAGGGTTAAAGGACTTGCCCAGGATCACACAACTAGTAAGTATCAGAGGCCAGATTTGGTCTTCCTAACTCCATCTACTGCGCCATTTTATACTTGGTTAAAGTCCTTAGTACCTCTGTGTCTCTGTTAACCTGACCCCTTAACTTCTATAATCATATCAGTTGGTTGAAAGTAAATTGATCAGGGGTGTCCTTATCAATTCAATAAGAAGGAAAATCCTATATATGTAACTGACTTTGCAGGTTCCCTGCCCTGATAGAATTGCTATGGAGGTGAGACTCCTAGAAGGCTATCCTTGAGGTGATCACTTAGTGGCATCTCTTGAACTTGAATCTCTGCTTCTACGTTTTTGGAAACTCCTGTGAGAGAGAAGCTGGAAGAGGGAGTTCATTCTACATTTGGAAACCTCATGGCCATATATGGCAAACTGCAAGTGCTTGGTCCCTTGCCCCTTCCTCTAGTGAACTGCTAGAAAAAATCTGGGGTCTGAGTCCCACCTCTGACACTTATTTGCTAATGATTCTGAGCCTCAGTTTCCTTATCTATAAAATGGAAACTACTGTTGAATATACCTCACCAGACTGTTGTGAAAATCAAATAGGAATGTAATACATGAAACATCCTTTGCATTTTGTTTTATGGCAGTGTGAGCAATTATTTCCTCATTTTGCAAAAAAAAAATGAATTCCAGAAAAAGAACGTTTCTTTTTTTTTTATTAAAGCCTTTTATTTAGAGAACACGAGTGATTTTTCTACATTGATCTTTGCAAAACTTTTTTTTTGTTCCAAGTTTTTCCCCTCCTTCCCCCCACTCCCACCTCTAGATGACAGATATTCAAATATTCACAGAAAGCATTAAAATGCTGTATTGTGGTCCACAACTCAGTTCCCACAGGCTTTTTCTGGATGTATATGACTATCTTCATCACTGAACAATAGGAACTGGTTTGAATCACATCATGTTGAAGAGAACCATGTCCATCAGAATTGATCATCATATAGTCTTGTTGCTGTGTATAATAATCTCCTGGTTCTGCTGATTTCACTTAGCATCAGTTCATGTAGGTCTCTCCAGGCCTCTCTGAAATCATCTTGTTGGTCGTTTCTTACAGACAATAATATTCCACAACATTCATATACCATAATTTATTCAGCCATTCTCCAATTGATGGGCATCCATTCAATTTCCAGTTTCTAGCCACTACAAAAAGGGCTGCCACAAACATCTTTGCATATGTGGGTCCCTTTCCCTCCTTTAAAATCTCTTTGGAATATGAGCCCACATGTGCAAAGATGTTTGTGGCAGCCCTTTTTGTAGTGGCAAGAAACTGGAAACTGAATGGATGTCCATCAGTTGGAGAATGACTGAATAAGTTATGGAATATTATTGTTTTGTAAGAAACAAGCAACAGGATGATTTCAGAGAGGCCTGGAGAGACTTATATTGAACTGATGCTAAGTGAAATGAGCAGAACCAGGAGATAACTACACAGCAACAAAACAAGATTATGCGATGATCAATTCTGATGGACATGGCTCTCCTCATCAATGAGATGATTCAAACCAGTTCCAATTGAATATATGTGTGTACATACACACCCATATAAGTACTGAAGAGCTTCTAGTAAGAGAAGGGTCTTTTCAGCCATTTTATTGTTCTTTGTGGGTATGTCTAAGACCAGTGTTATTTCTTTTACTTTTTTTTTCTGGTCCAGTTTGTTTGTTTGTTTGTTTTTTTTTAATTAAAGCTTTTTATTTGCAAAACATATGCATAGGTAATTTTTCAATATTGACTGTTGCAAAGCCTTCTGTTCCAAATTTTTCTCTCCTTTTCCCCTTCCCCTCTCCTAGAGAGCAGGTAGTCTAATACATGTTAATTATGTTAAAATACATGACAAACTGAATGTATGATATATATTTATACCGTTATCTTGCTGTACAAGAAAAATTTGATCTACAAGAAAAAAAACCTGAGAAGGAAAACAAAATGCAAGCAAACATCAACAGAAAGTGTAAAAATGCTATATTGTGGTCCACACTCAGCTCCCACAGGCTTCTCTCTGGGTGTATATGGCTTTCTTCATCTTTGAACAATTGGAACTGGTTTGAATCATCTCATTGTTGAAGAGAACTATGTCCATCAGAATTGATCATCATATAGTTTTGTTGTTGCTGTGTATAATGATCTCCTGGTTCTGCTCATTTCACTCAGCATCAGTTCATGCAAGTCTCTCCAGGCCTCTCTGAAATCAGGATCAGTATTATTTCAATGTATGTTCTCTTTGCAAGAATCTTTTTAAGCCACTTAGTCATTTTGTGGTTGATTTGTTTTATTTAAAGTTATATAATATAATCTGCATAACTACTTACTCAGACCCACTTGAGCTGCAACATATCACAGGGTGCCATTGTCACCCCTTCTTTTTCATTGTAGAGTTCTCACTGTTCTCTCTCAGTGTCTTATTGAACATGCATGTCATGTGCTCATCTGACAGCTGGATAGATTGAGGGTTCTAGAGTTCACCCACATATTAAATATAAGTAAATATTAATTTCTTTCTTTTTTGTAGGATAAAAATAAAAATGAAAGGAACTAAACATTTTTCTTTATCACCAGCAAATGGATTTTTTGGTGTTCCCACTAAGGTTGCATGCCCCAGACTTTGGAGTCTACTGATCTATAAAACTCTTTATGAGTTTCCATTTTTTGCTTCTGAAACTTCCCTGCCAAATCAGAATTAATCACATAATATGATGTAAGTACATATAGTTAATGAAGGATATAAAGTAAAATATAAGAATTAAACAATAAACAGACTTCCCATCCATCTTTCAAAGAGTGATCTTTCAAATTCATGGAAATGAAACATGTACTCTACCTCTCAGCCTAGTACCATAAGAGAGTATAATAGGAAAAAAAAAAAAAAGATTTGTGTGTCCCTTCTCACTACACTCCTCAAGGAATTCTTATTCCCTGTCCCTTTAGACATTCAACCTTGTATCCTCAGGGTCAAAAAGGTGTTTTTTTCTCTCTGCAGCAGAAATTCAGAGCACTGAAATCTTGCAATCAGGATTTTTAAGGGATGAAAACTGTAACTAGGAGGATGTCTGTAACTGTTGCTGGAAGCTTCCTGTTAGCAGGAATTAGAGTTGGGAGTGGGGAGAGGCTGCAGCTTCCTGGATCTACAATTGTTTTTTTCTTCTGTTCTGGTGCCCCTTTGAAACTTCTTGCATCATGTGTTTCTCATGAGCGTTTGTACTTAACTTCCCACCACCCCTAAGATGTTGAAAATTGCTTGTGTGTGGTGTCTCCTGAGGGAACATGCTCCCTCTACATAATCTAAGTCCATCTTAAGCTCGACAAATCTCCTTGGTTATACTGCTTGGCCAAATACCTATTTCTAGTGTTGGACCTATAGAATTAATTTCTCACTGAATGTTCACTTAGTGATTTTTTTAGGGGAATTATTGTTTTGTTTTTGTTTTTTTATTTTCCCAATTACATGTAAAAACAGCTTTTTTTTTTGGTTATACATGTACATTCTTTTTTACATATTTCCTTATGAATCATCTTGGGAGAGAAGAATCAGAACAAAAGGGAAAAATCATGAGAGGAAAAAAAAACAAGAAAAAAAGAAAGGGAACATAGCATGTATTGTTTTATATTCAGTCTCGACAGTTCTCTCTCTGGATGTGGATGGTGTTTTCCATGCAAAGTTTATTGGAATTGCCTTGGATCGCTGAACTTCTGAGAATAAGTCTGTCAGAGTTGATTGTCACACAAACTTGCTGTTGATATGTACAATGTTATCCTGGTTCTGCATGTTTTCCTTAGCATCATTCCAGATCTTTCTGAAACCAGCTTGTTCACCATTTTTATAGAACAATAATAGTCCATTTCTTTCATATACCAGTCATTCCCCAACTGATAGGTATCTACTCATTTTCCAATTATTTGCCACCACAAAAAGAGCTTGCTATAAACATTTTTGCTCACATGGGTCCTTTTTCTGTTTTTATAATCTCTTTAGGATACAGATCCCAGTGGAGACACTGCTGGATCAAAGGGTATGAACAGTTTTATAGCTCTTTGGACACAGTTCCAAATTGCTCTCCAAAATGGTTGGATCATTTCCAAATCCACTCACAATGTATTAGTGTCCCAGTTTTCCCACATTCCCTCCAACATTTATCATTATCTTTTTCTGTCATCTTAGCTAATCTGAGTGCTCTGAGGTGGAACCTAAGAGTTGTTTTTAATTTATATTTCTCTTAATCAATAGGCATTTAGATCATTTTTTCATATGACTATGGATGGATTTAATTTCTTCTTCTGAAAATTGTTCATATCCTTTGACCATTTATCAATTGGGGAATGACTTGTATTCTTATACATTTTACTCAAATCTATATATATTTTAGAAATGAGCCTTTATCAGAAACTGTAAAAATTTTTCTCTAGCTTTCTGCTTCCCTTCTAATCTTGGGTGTATTGGTTTTGTTTGTGCCAAAACTTTTTAATGTAATGTAATTAAAAGTGTTTATTTTGTATTTCATGATCTTCTCTATTTCATCTTTGGCCACAAATTCCTCCTTCTCCAAAGACCTGATAGGTAAACTATCCCTTACTCTCCTAATTATCATCTTATAGTATCATCCTTTACATATAAATCATGTACTCTTTTTGACCTTATTTTAGTATGGATTGTAAGATGTAGCACTATGCCAAATTTCTGACATACTATTTTCTAGTTTTCCTAGCCATTTTTATCAAATAGTGAGTTCTTATCCCAGAAGCTGGAGTTAGGGGCTTTAACTAATACTAGGTTACTATATAATTATTGTGTCATGTGCATCTCACCTATTCCACTGATCTACCACTCTATTTCTTAGCCTGTACTATATGATTTTTATGACTGCTGCTTTTTAATAGAGCTTAAGGTCTGGCAATGCTAGGCCACCATCCTTTGTAAATTTTTTCATTAATTCCCTTAATATTCCTGTTTTTTTGTTCTTTGAGATGAATTTTGTCATTATTTTTCTAGCTCAACAAAATGATTTTTTTGGTATGACACTAAACAAGTAAACCAAAAAGAATTGTCATTTTTTATTATATTAGCTTGGCCTACCCGTGAGGAATTGATATTTTCCCACTTGTTTAGAACTGACTTTATTTGTATGAAAAGTACTTTGTAATTGTGTTCATATTGTTCCTGGGTTTGGCTTGACAGGTAAACACCCAAATATTTTATTTTGTCCACAGTTATTTTAAATGGAAATTTTCTATGTCTTTCTGCCTATTCATCAGTATACTATACTATCTTCTCTTATCTTCTTCTATCCCATCCTATCCCATCCTATCCCATCCTATCCCATCCCATCCTATCCCACCCTATGCTATGCTATGCTATGCAATGCTATGCTATGCTATGCTATCCTATCCTATCCTGTCCTATCCTATCCTAGCCTACTTCATTAGTAATATTTAGAAATGCTGACGATTTGTGTGGGTTTATTTTATGTCCTGCAAATTTGCCAAAACTGTTTGTTTCAAGTAGATTTTTTGGATAATTCTCTTGGATTTTCTAAGTATATCATCTGTTAAGCGTGATAGTTTTATCTCCTCATTGCCTACTCTGATGCCTTTGTTATTTTTTTTTTTTCCTTATTGCTAAAGCTAACATTTCTACTACTATAAGTGGTGATAATGGACATCCTTGTTTCATCTTTGATCTTACCAGGAATGTGCCTACCTTTTCCCCATTACAAATAATGTTTGCTGATGATTTTAGATAGATGCTGCTTATCATTGTAAGGAAAACTCCATTTATTCTTATGCTCTCTAATGTTTGTAACAGGAATGTGCCAGGTATTATACCTGAGGGCAGCCGGCTCTTATCTCCTCCCATGCTTCAGTGAGCATCCAGATACAATTCTTGTGTTCCCAAGGAGAATCACAAGCCAGAAAAAGATGAAATCAAGATGTTCTTTATTGAGGTGCTTTCCTCAGCCAGCCTCCTCCATCGTCTTTAGTCCCTCCTTTTATCCCCCTTGCTCAGAATTTCTAATTTGGTATTTAATTGGGGGTTTTAAATTTGTTCTTTTTCCAGCTTTCTTAATTGCATACCCTATTTGTTGACTTCCTCTTTCTTTATTTTATTCATGTAACTATTTGAAGATATAAAATTGCTCCTAAGAACAACTTTGACTGCATCCCATAGGTTTTGGTATGTTGTCTCATATTTGTCATTCTCCTGGATGAAATTATGTATTGTTTCTATGATTTGTTATTTGATCCATTTTTTATTAGATTATTTAATTTCCAATTGGTTTTTTAGTTTATCTTTCCTTGGCCCTTCATTGAATTCAATTTTTACTGTATTGTGACCTGAAAAGGAAGCATTTACTATTATGTCTTTCTGCTTTTGATTCTGAGGTTTTTATGCCCTAATACATGGTCAACTTATGTGTAGGTGCCATGTACTGCTTAGAAACACATATTCCTTTCTGTCCCTATTCAATTTTCTCCAGAGGTCCAACATATCTAAGTTTTCTAAGATTCTATTAATCTTTCTAGTTTCTTTCTTGTATATTTTGTGGTTAGACTTTCTAATTTTGAGGGGGGGGGAGGTTGAGATTCCCCACTAGTATAGTTTTGCTGTCTATTTTTTCATGTAATTGGCTTAACTTCTCTAAGAATTTGGATGCTGTACCACTTGGTGCATATCATCTAGGATCATTACCACTTCCTCGTCTATAGTACCCTTTAACAAGATGTGGTTTTCTTGATCTCTTTTAATTAGATCTAATTTTGTTTTTCTTTATCTAAAATCAGAATTGCCACCCCTTCTTTTTTCTCCTTGGCTGAAGCATAACAAATTCTGCTCCCATCTTTTATTTTTATTCTGTATGTATCTTCCTATTTCAAATATGTTTCTTGAAAACATGTTGTAGGATTCTAATTTTTAATCCATCTGCTATCTGCTTCCATGTTATGAAAGAGTTCAACCCATTCGCATTCAGTTATGATTACCAGCTGTGTATTTCCCCTTCATCCTGTTTTCTCCTCTATACTTTTTGTTCTCTCTTTCCACTCTATTCCTCCTTAGTAGTATTTTGTTTCTCAACCTGCCTTCCCTTCTATCACCCTTTCTCTCTTCTCTTACCCCTTTCTCCTAGTGTTCCTGCCTTTCCTTCTATCTAGCCCCTCCCTTTTCTTTCTGTTTTCTCTGCATACTTCCTTATAGGGTAATGTAAATTTCTATATCCAGCTGACTGAATATTTATTCTCTCTTTGAGCCCAAACTGATGGGGTTAAGCTTTAGACAATCCTCATCTCCCTACCTTTTCTCCCTCTATTGTAATATGTCTTTTTTTTTAAAGCTTTTTATTTGCAAAAGATATGTATGGGTAATTTTTCAAGATTGACCCTTACACCTTCTGTTCCAAATTTTTCCCTCTTTTCCCTCACCCCCTCCCATAGATGGTAGGTAGTCCAGTGCTAAATATATGATAAATCCAATATATGTATACAAATTTATACAGTTATCTTGCTGTACAAGAAAAATCGGATCTAGAAAGAAAAAAAAAACTTGAGAAAGAAAACAAAATGCAAGCAAATATCAACAGAAAGTATGAAAATGCTATATTGTAGTCCAGACTCAGTTCCCACAGTCCTCTCTCTAGTGTAGATGGCTCTCTTCATCACTGAACAATTGAAACTGGTTTGAATCATCTCATTGTTGAAGAGAACCATGTCCATCAGAATTGATCATTATATTATCTTGTTGTTGCCATGTATGATGATCTCCTGGTTCTGCTCATTTCACTTAGCATGAGTTCACGTAAGTCTGTCCAGACCTCTCTGAAATCAGCTTGCTGGTCATTTCTGTAATAGGTCTTTTGTGCCTTTTCATGTGATCTAATTTATCTCATTTTACCTCCCTTTTCCTCTTCTCCCAGTATAATCCCCAGTATATATATATAATCTGCCAGTATAATTTTCCACTCCTCAATGTCTTTTTCTTTAATATCATCACATCAGAATCAATTTATATCCACATTCTTTGTCTTTGAATGCTCCCCTTAACTGCCTCAGTAAGAGATACAATTCTCAAGAGTTACAAGTATCATTTTCACATCTAGGGATGTAAACAGTTTAACCTTGAAATAATGTGGGGAATTTTTCTTTTCTGTTTACATATCTATGCTTCTCCTGATTCCTGTGTTTGAAGGTCAAATTTCCTGTTTACTTTTGGTCTTTTCAATAGAAATATTTGAAAGTCCTTTCCTTGAAGATCCATCCCTTCCCCTGAATAATGATGCTCAGTCTTGCTGAGTAGTTGATTCTTGGTTGTAATCCCAGGTCCTTTGAGTTCCCAAATAAGGTATTCTAGGCCCCCTGATCCTTTATTGTAGAAGCTGCCAGATTTGGGGTAAGTTTGACTATGGCTCTGAAATATTTATTTTTTCCAATAGAAATGTCATAATTTATTCAGCTTCTATAAAAAAGTTATCATTATGTAACAAAGTGTCTTCTCAGAAGAAAAAAATATATGATTCCAGGTCATAAATAATCAGCAAACCTACAACAAACCTTGGCAGCTCAAAAAATAAACAGTCCATTAATAGAGACTACAAGATTCATGTCCCTAGAGTAACACTGTGATAACATCACTACCTACTTTAAAAAATGTCCTGCACCTCCTATTGCCTATAGGGTACAGTCCAAGATCCTTAACCCAGCATTCAAAATGCCCAACTGGCATGTCCCACTCTTTTTTTACCCATCTTCTTCTCCCATAGATTCCCCATAAATACTTACTATCTTTTTCCTCTAAGTGCATCCCAGTTTCTCAAAGTTGCTCTGACTGGTTTCATATAACAGTCTTTATGCATGCTATAGTATCAAGAACATTGGATTGCAATCAAAAGACCACCATTTAAGTCCCATCTTTACTTTTTGTAATTAAATGTTGAGAGTCATTTTACCACTATAAAGCTTAGCTTCCTTTTCCACAAAATGAGATCTCGACTTGATGATCTTTAATTCTTTCCAACTGTTTATCTCATGATACTCTGCCCAGAATATTCTCTTCCATATCTCTATTTACTAAAATTTAACCCATTTTTAGATTCATGGATATGTTTGATATTTTGCCACTGGTTTACCTCCTTGAAGATGCTTCCCAAATTGTATCAAAATAAGGATTGGTGACTATTTCCCCAGCACCCTTTGGACAGAGGGTGCCTTGACTGATAACCACAGGTTTTTTGTTTGGTTGGCTATTGCATGTTTGAATATATTAACATAGCTCACATTATCTATCAGAGTCACTCAGTTTTTATAGCATGTGTCTCTGATAAGGGCCACATTTCTCAAATATATAAAGAACTGCATCCAATTTATAAGAAAACACCCTACCAAGAGCAATTTGGAATTCTGCTCAAAGGGTTATCAAACTGTACATAGCCTTTGATCTAGTAATACTACTACTAAGCCTCTATTCCAAAAGGGGGGGGTAAAGGATTTATTTGTACAAACACATTTCAATCAGTCTTTTTCTAGGGGTACAGAATTATAAATTGAATGGATGTTCATCAATTGGGAAATGGCTGAACAAAGTGTGTTATATAATAGCAATAGAATACTGTGTTCCTATAAGATATGATGATAAGCAGATTCTTTTAAAAAAAAATCTGGTGAGGCTTACATAAACTGATGCAAAATGAAGTGAGCAAAGTTAGGAAACCATGGTACATAGTAATAGCAATATTGTATCAAGATCAACTGTGAATAAAAGCTATTCTTAGGGATATAGTGATCCAATACTTACATAAACTGATGCAAAATGAAGTGAGCAAAATTAGGAAACCATAGTACATAGTAATAGCAACATTGTATCAAGATCTACTGTGAATAAAAGCTATTCTCAGTGATATAGTGATCCAATGTAATTCCATGGAATTAATGAAAATGCTCTCCTAATCCAGAGAAAGAACTGATGTAGTCTGAATGGAAATCAAACTATATTATTTTTTACTTAATTTTTTTATCGTGTGTATTTTTCCTTTGGGTCTATGAGTTCTTTCAAAATGTGACTATTGTAGAAATATGTTTTATATGATTGCAAATATATAACCTTTATCAAATTGCTTGTCAGAGAGGGAGGAGGTAAGAGAGCCAGGGAGGAAATTTGGAATTCAATATTTTTAAGAGAATGAATGTTAAAAATTGTCCTTAAATAAAATTGGGAAAAAATAAAATATTAAAGTTTTAAAAGACCATTAAACCAAGGCAGGGTATGTTTTGATTAGTTATGGGTTATATTTGATTTCCTCTGAGACCAATACAGTGCATTTCAATTCAACAATCATCTTTTCAGCACCTACTATGGACAAAGCACTACTCCTTTTTATTGTGAGATTTGTAATTTGATGAACTCTTTGACTCATGATCCAGTGCTCACCAAGTGGACTACTTGGTGGGAATCAACAGAGTGTGTGGGCAGGAGGCAGTGTGGTGTGGTAGAAAGAACCCTGGACTAGGAATCCCACAGCATGCATTTAGCCCCCTTCTCTTATCAAATTGCTATGGGACTTTTAGCAGGTCACAGTCTCTCTCTGAGCTTCAATTTCTTCTTGGATTGAATGAGGTATTTGGAGTGAGATGATGTGTTGTCCCTAACATTCTTATTCCAACGTTATAAATTCTTTTTGAACTCTGATATTCTGGGATTGTGTATAAAGGCTTTCTTCCTGGCATGAGAATATGTGGACTTGTTGCCTTGCATTTGCTTGTCATTTAGAAGGTTCTATTATAACACATCCACACAGCCACACATAGCTTCTTTAAGCATTTAGTTAATTAATTAATTAATTTTTCTGAGGCAGTTGGGTTCTTTAAGCATTTAAAGACCACAATTTGTTCACCCATTCCTCACCCTGGAGGCCTCTACTTTGCTTCCAGAATTGTGCTAATATAATAGTGCTGCTATGATTATTTTGGAATACTGGAAATATCTTTCTGACTTTAACCTCCTTGGTAATAATCATAATTGTCACAAGCAGTGACTATTTATATAGTCACTATATAATTGACTATATAGCACCTGCCATGTGCCGGGCACTGTGCTAAGTGCTTTTATAAATATTATCTCTTTTGATCTTCACAACAGCCTGGGAGGTAGGAAATAGTATTCCAATTTTATAGATTCTTTAGGGCATAAATATGTCAGTGAGCTATTTGGATCAAAGGGTATGTACAATTTCATGACTTTTCTCATATGATTTCAAATTTTTTTCTATAATACTAGCTCTTTTATTTTATAACTGAAAAACATAAGGTTCAGAGAGGAAAGGGGGTAGCTTAAAATCACTGAGGGAGTACATACATAGTCCAGCTAAAACTTGGAGCCAGGTCTTCTGACTTCAAATCCAAAATTGTTTCTGCCATACTGGTGGATCCCATCATGTAACCCTTAGGCACAGAATTACCAGAAGGGGTTTGAGAATTCATGCCATGTATTACTATTTTGCTATTATGAATTTCTTTAGTTAAGGTTAACAATGAATCAATTTTTATTTTTATTTTTTAGATAATAGCTTTTTTCTTTTCAAAACATATGCAAAGATAGTTTTCAATGTTCACCCTTGCAAAATCTGTGCTCCAAATTTTTCTCTCTTCCTTCCCCCTAGCCTCTTTGCTAGACAGCAAGCAATCTGATATATGTTGAACATGAGCAATTCTTCTAAACATATTTTCACATTTATCATGCTGCACAAGAAAAACTACATGAAAAAGGAAAAAAATGAGAAAGAAAAAAACAATAAGCAAACAACAACAAAAAGTGAAAATTCTATGTTGTGATCCACATTTAGTCCCCACTTTCTAGGTGCAGATAGTTCTCTCCATCACATGACCATTGGAACTGAACTGATTCACCTCTTTGTTGAAAAGAGCCACGTTCATCACAATTGATCATCACATAATCTTGTTGTTGCTGTGTACAATATTCTCTTTGTTCTACTCACTTCACTTAGCATCAGTTTACCAGAATCAGGCTTTCCTGAAATCATCTTGCTGATCATTTCTTATAGAACAATAATATTCCATAATATTCATATACCGTAACTTATTCAGCCATTCCCCAACTGCTGGGCTACCATTCAGTTTCCAGTTTCTAGCCTCTACGAAAAGGGCTAAACATTCTTGCACATGTGGGTACTTTTCCCTTTTTTATAATCTCTTTGTGATACAGACCTAGTAGAGACACTGCTGGATCAAAGGGTATGCATGGTTTGATGGTCCTTTGGACAGAGCTCCAAATTGTTCTTCAGAATGGTTGGATCAGTTCACAACTCCAGCAACAATGTGTTAGTGTCCCAATTTTCCCACATCTGTTCTAATATTTATCATTACCTTTTTTTTTGTCATTTTAGCCAGTCTCAGAGGTATATAGTGGCACATCAGAGTTGTCTTAATTTGCATTTATGGGATCAAAAGCGGCTTGAGATATTTTTTCATATGACTACAAATGGTTTTAATTTCTTCATCTGAAAATTGTTTGTTCATATCCTTTGATAATTTATCAACTGAAGAATGTCTTAATATATCCATTTTTATATGAAGGCCTGTTATTTGTCTTCTTGCTGTTGTTAACAAAGGATTCTTATATGTAAAGAATTTGGGAACTACTGCACCAAGCACCACACAATTGTCATAAAATTAAGTGGCAAGCCTGGGATTCCAATCTAGTTTTCCTGATTTTGAGGTTGATCATTTTGGCTACAAGAGACCAACAGGATATTTGCTGAAAGTTGTGAAGGAGTTCTGTCTAGTGAGACTTGGCCTCTAGGTCCAAATCTGCTACTTACTCCCTGGTGACCCTGGCCAAGTCACTTATACTTCTCCTAGTTCTAATATGTGAAATGAGGAGATTGAACTAAAAGAGCTCTAAGGTTTCTTCTTGCTCTAAATTCCATGATCCTGTAAACTTTCTTCCTGATTGTCAGTGTTAGTCATTACTTCCTCAGTTGTGGAATAACTATTGGAATAATTGGTTTGAGAGGAATAGGCAGCAGAGGATTCCTGGGATCTTTTGAAGATGGCTTCTAGAACCTTTTTGAGATGTTTCCTGAGCCGATGGTGGACAAAGAGATAGAGGAAAGGGGAAAGGCAGCAGTGAGTGAAAGCAATGCTTTCTGTCACCTGAAGGGCGTAGTCCAGACGCTTGCTGACCTCACAGCCTTGGAGGACCTGTAAGTCCTGCAGTGAGTACAGCAACAAGGTGATGTTGTAAGGACACCACAGTGTAAAAAAGACCACCACTAGTGCTGTAACCGCCCACAGGGCTCGACCCCTGCCCTGAGGTCTTAGGACTGTGAGGATGCACCCTATTCGGGTATAGAAGAAGATCATGGCAAAAAGCGGGAGGATGAATCCTAAAATACTCTGCTTAAAACGAAGAAGCACCTTCCAGACAGGTCCATTATCTCCAAAGTCCAGGTGACAACTCAGCATGGCACCAGGACCTTCTTGTACTTGAGCAAAGATGAGGTCAGGTATTGAAAGCAGCAGGGCCACTGTCCATACCCCACCTGAAAGGAGCCAGTTCTTTGTTGGGGTCCATAGATGATGGTGGCTCTGAGCATGGACAACATCCAGATACTTCTCCAGACTCATGCATCCGAGAAAGAAGATGCTGCTATAGAAGCTGGCAGTGTAAAGGGTACAGATGGTTTTGCAGAGGGCTTCCCCAAAGACCCAATGCCAGGCTGCAGAGATTCCCCAGAAAGGCAAGGTCAGCACAAAGAAGAGGTTAGAAACAACCAGGTTCAGCAGGTATACCTCAGTTACCTGTTTTCTATGGGCAGGGTAGAGGAGGACAATTAGGAAGAAAAGGTTCCCCCCCAGACCCAGTATAAACACCAAGGAATAGAAGCTAGGCAAGAACACTTGGCCAAAGGACAATATGGCCTCCTTTCTACAGACTGTATGCAGGAAATTGTCAAGGTAATCATAATCATACATGCTGGTGTTTTCATGGTGAGTCGATGTAGCTGATGCAGGAGGGGAGGTGGCTGCCATGTGGGAAGCTACAAAATCCAAAGGGAAAAAATAATTTGATTAGGCAAAGTGCATTTACTACTATGAAAAAAACAAATATCACATTTAAGGGGAATGCAATTAACTCAATTATTCATTAAGAATAATTTTACAGAGAAGAAGGGAAATGTTTGATAAGAAGACTAACCAGCAGCAATGCTCCATTTAAATGTGAACTCGATGGAACAAATGGTATAATAGAAGTCTCAGCCTGTTCTTTGAGAGTCTGAAGTGTTATAGAGGAAAGTTTAAGGGGTGTCAGGTAGGAGGGAAATGTTTATACTTCTTTTATTACTGTCTCTTCAAAGGAAACATCCCTGGGTAAAATCTAATTTCATGTAAGCAGATAAGAAGAACTTACCTTGAAGAGTGCTGTAGACAGATGGCTTTAGAGAAGAGACACCCCAGCCTCTCTGGAGTACCCCTAGGTTTCTTAGGGGAGATTTAAGCAGCTTCACTCTGGAAAAGTGAAGCCAAAAGGAGTTCATGTTCTCTAGCCTTAGCCTCTCATCTGAGCTCCAGGCTTTCCACCAACTGCCTGCCAGACCTGTCCAGCTAGATGGCCCTCAAACAACTCAAACCAACATGCCCCACAAAGAATGGATTGTCTCACCTTAATCCTGTCCCTCCTTCAGTGTCTTCTGTTTATGTGGAAGATCCCTTCCAGGCATGTAGGTTTGCAATCTTGGAGTCTTTCTTGGCCCTTCCCTCTTCCTCAGTTCCCATTTGCACTCTCTAATTTTTACTATTCCTTTTTAGTCTACAATCTAGATTTCACCTTTTCTTTTCTACCTAGTACAACTACCCTAGTACAGTCACCTCTCATCTGGATCATTGCAACATCTTCCCAGTTGGTCTCCTATCTTTCAATCTTGACATCCTTCCATCTTTCCTCCACATTGTAGCCAAACAAATCCTCCCAAAATACAAGTCATTCTATTGCTCAAGAATCTTCTGTTATTCCCTCTGGCCTCTAATTTAAAATACAACAACCAAACCTTTGCTCTTAGAGTGACAAGTTAAGATCCTTCAAGATTTAGCCCTAGCCTACGTTGCCAGGCATATTTCATATTCCTCCTCCTACTAGCCCCAAATCAAACACCGTGAGTGGGACTCATTTGACCAATCTGTTAGAAGCCATTAAGGGGGATGCAGAATCTAAACTTCCATCATTCCAAGAAAACATTAAAAATATTCAAAAATTTCCTATCTGTGTGACCCTGGGCAAGTCACTTAACCCCAATTGCCTCAGCAAAAAAAAGCAAAAAAAAATATTCAAAATTGAAAAGGAGACAAAATCTCAAATATTTCACCTTTGGGAAGGATTAAGCCAATCGGAATCTCAAAAGAAAGAAAATGAAAACCAAAAGAGTTTTTCAGGTGATGGGATCAAAGTTTTATATCCATTTGGGCATAGTTCCAAATTGCTCTCTAGAACAGCTGGATCATTTCACACCTCCACCAACCATGCATCAGTGTCCCAGTTTTTCTGCATTCCCTCCAACATTTATCATTATTTTTTCCTGTCATCTTAACCAATCTGAGAGGTACAAGGTGTTACCTCAGAGTTATTTTATTTTATTTTATTATTATTTTTGCTGAGGCAATTGAGGTTAAGTGACTTGCCTAGGGTCACACAGCTAGGGAATGTTAAGTGTCTGAGACCAGATTTGAACTCAGGGCCTCCTGACTTCAGGGCCGGTGCTCTATCCACTGAGCCACCTAGCTGCCCCTCAGAGTTATTTTAATTTGCATTTTTCTAATCAATAGTGATTTAGAGTTATCTTTTCACATGAATATAGAAGATTTTAATTTCTTTATCTGAAAATTGCCATTCATATCCTTTAACCATTTTTCAATTGGGGAATAATTTGTATTCTTATAAATTTGACAATAGTTCTTCATATATTTTAGAAACGAGGCCTTTATCAGAAATACTGTCTGCAAAAATTTTTTCCCCAGCTTTGTATTTCCCTTTTAATTTTGTTTCTGTTGGTTTTCTTTGTGCAGAAACTTTTTGATTTAATGTAATCAAAGTTCTCCATTTTGCATTTCATAATATTCTCTAGTTCTTCTTTAATGATAAATTCTTCCATTCTCCAAAGATCCGATGGGTAAACTATCCTTTGCTTTCCTAATTTGTTATGGTATCATCCTTTATACCCAAATTATGTATTCATTTTGATCTTATTTTGGTATGGGATGTTAGATGTATATTTATGCCAAGTGTCTGATATATTATTTTCTAGTTATTCCAGCAATTTTTGTGAAATAGTGAATTTTTATCCCAGAAGCTGGCATTTTGGGGTTTTATCAAATACTAGATTACCATAGTCACTGGTTATTGTGTCCGTGTATCTAACCTATTCCATTGATCCACCACTTTATTTCTCATCTACTACCAAATGGTTTTGATGACTGCTGCTTTATGATATAGTTTTAGGTCTGGTACTGCTAGACCACTATTTTTTTCATTAATTCTCTTTATATTTCTTTTTTTGTCTTTGATTTATTTATTTTTAATACACATTACTTTATGAATCATGTTGAGAGAGAAAAATCAGAATAAAAGAAAAAAAACCTTTTTACAGAAAAAAGAAATGAATATAGCATATATTGATTTACATTCAATCTCCATAGTTCTTTTTCTGGATGCAAATGGCATTTTCTGTCCAAAGTCTATTGGCATTGCTTTGGATCACTGAACCACTAAGAAGAATCAAGTCTTTCATAGTTGATCATTGCACATTCTTGTTTTTATCGTGTACAATGTATTCCTGGTTCTGCTTGTTTTGCTCGGCATTAGTTCAAACAAATCTTTTCAGGACTTTCTAAAATAAGCTTGTTCATTTTTTTTTGTTTTTTTTATATATAATAATATTCCATTACCTTCATATAGCATAGCTTATTCAGCCAATCCCCAATTGATGGGCATCTACTCATTTTCCAATTCTTTGCTACCACAAAAAGAGCTGCTACAAACATGTGGGTTCTTTTCCCTCCTTTATGATTTCCTTGGGATACAGGCCCAGACATGATGACACTTCTGGATCAAAAGGTATTCACAATTTTATAGTCCTTTGGGCATAGTGCCAGATTGCTTTCCAGAATGGTCGGATCATTTCACAACTCCACCAACAATGTAATAATGTCCCAGTTTTCCCACATCCCTTCCAACATTTGTCAGTATCTTTTCTTGTTATCTTAGCCAATCTGAGAGGTGTGAGGTGGTACCTCAGAGTTGTTTTAATTTGCATTTCTCTGATCACTAGTGACTTAGAGTATTTTTTCATATGATTATAGATGATTTTAATTTCATCATCTGAAAATTGTCTGTTCATTTCTTTGGATCATTTATCATTTGGGGAATGGATTGTATTCTTATAAATTCAAGAGTTCTGCATATATTTTAGAAATGATACCTTTATAAGAAACACTGGCTTAAATTTTTTTCCCCAGCTTTGTACTTCCTTTTTAATCTTGTTTCTGTTGGTCTTGTTTGTTCAAAACCTTTTTAATTTAATATAATCAAAATTGTCCATATTGCCTTTCATAATCTTCTCTTGCTCTTCTTTGGTCATAAATCCCTACTTTCTCCAAAGATCTGATAGGCAAATTATCCCTTGCTGCCTTAATTCATTTATAATCTCATTCTTTATGCCCAAATCATGTACCCATTTTCACATTATTTTCGTATGGGGTATGAAATATAGGTATATGTAGAGTTTCTGACATTATTTTTCAGCTTCCCTAGCAATTTTTGTCAAATAGTGAGTTCTTATCCTAGAATCTGGCATTTTGAAGTTTATAAAATACTAGATTACTATGGTCATTGATTATTGTGTTGTGTGTATCTGATTTATTCTACGGATCCACTACTCTTTCTTAATCAGTACCAAATAGTTCTGATAATTGCTGCTTTATAATACAGTTCTAGGTTAGGTAATGCTAAGCCTCTATCCTTGGTATTTTTTTTTTCATTAATACCCTTGATATTGTTGACCTTTATGTTTTTTGGCTGGTGATCCAAGGAACACTAAAAAATTTATGGTACCAGACATTTATTTTTATTTATTTAGTACCAAAATAGACTTCTTACAAAATAGTAATAGCCTCCTAACTCTAATACTACACATGAATTATAAAGATTGATGACTATATTGAAGTATAATCATCTGCATGTTCCTGGTGTTGTTTATGCTCATCATCACCAATTGATATTATTAAACCCACTATGAACTTTAAAAATTAGGTGTCATTGACCACTTTTTTTGGTGACCTGATAGCTAAGATCCTTCCTATTCCTTTGTTATTTAAGTTATTTAAGTAGATTGCTTGCATTTTCAGTATTAGTATTATCCAGTAACAGGTTTGAAGTCACTCAGTTGGTAGAAGATCCCTGGAACTAGAATGTTGTCATTAAGTGATCAGGTATGAGAAAAACATTACTTCTAGGACCCTACCATATAAGTTAGGCTACTAGTGTCATACCTCATGTAAGCAAGACTAGTTTTTTCCTTAACCATTAAGACCAGTCTTGAGACTTAGTTGGCCCAGGAGAGTAAGACTTTTAATGTAATTTCCTATTGTCCTAATTACAAAAGCCAATACACACAGAGTCAGTCACTCTCCTCTCAGGCTGATCAATGTACCAAAATGGCCAACATATAGAGAAGGAAGCTAAGTCCAATTGAATCAATGATGTATCATTGCCAGATATTCTATAAAGAATCTGACTATGTAAATGTCTGTTTTTTAACTGATGGATGATGTATAAATGGCTCATTTCATTCCAATATCAAACCTAAACCCTTAAATCAGCCCAAATCAGGCCTGGCAGTCTCTTCATTATACCATGCTGTCTTTTATCACATTTGGCAGATTTATTGCACTGGGGGGAAGAGGGGTAGTATTCCCCAGAAAGTGTTGATGCACTTGAGTTCCTAAGATTTCATCTAGAATTTGAGGCTCCTGATAAAAATCAAGTCAAGACCATGAGCAATGTTGGTAGGTGGAAAGAATGAAACATAATGAATGGAATATGAGGGATTTCAGAAAAGCACTAGAACAACCAGATAACAGTGTGCTAGTCAAAGAGAGGTAGGTAGTTCAAAAAGTGTACTGGCAGCCTTAGATAACTTTGAAATCAAATAAAATCAGAGCCCATTGCATTTATTTACTGGTAGCCTGTTAGGTAAATAGAGATAAGAATTAGAATATGACCCAAAGGTTATCTTTGAAATGGATTACTGGGGGTAGAAAGCCATAAACCACAAAACCTATTTTCTATGAACTGTGAACTTTCTCTTCTAAAGTAATCTTAGCTGCTTTCTTTATGAAATGAAAATAAATTTTGTACTACCTCCCCCACAGTTGTGACAGAGAACCTTTGCAAACCTTGAAGTTTTACAAAATATAAAAATGTATTCCCCTAAATAATATTTTTCTGGATTTTATTAATACAACTCAGCAGAAAGAGATAGAAAATGACAGATCTTTTTCATCTTTGTGTAAGGGACCACTCATTTCATATATAAGATGTTGAAAGGGTCAGATAATGAACCAGTAGATAATTAAAAAGCATTAAAACAACTTGCTCCTTTTGTAGGTAAACAGTTTGATTGTGAAAGGGTGAAGAAAAATAGCTTTTATTTATCAAAAATCCCTATAAAATCCATGTGTTAATAATCATAATTTTCAAATTAAAAAAGCAGACTGCTAGGAGGACCAAATAAAAAGAGAATCTGTTTGAGAACGGAGAAAAGCTGCAGGGACTGTGATCCCTAAGCTTACTTGTATAAGCTTTAAAAAAAATTTTAGAATCTGAGAGGTTAAAATTCACAAAGTTATTAATAACAGGATTTTAGACTCTGAGAAGATTAAATAAGGACTATTGGTTTTGTAACTTAAAGAAAGGTGATGGAGCACCTTTATTTGATAAAATTCTGAGGAAGCATTAAATGACCTCTCAAAGAAGAAAACCTATAGCACATGTATATACAAGAAAATTTTATTTCAAGAAAAATTAATCTCAGTATTGCATGAGCTATTGGCAAAAATAGCAATAGAAAATAATCTTGCTAAATTCTTTCTATAATGCAAATATGGGCTTGACATCTTAACTGAGAAGAGATAGAGAAAGAAAATTATAGACCAATATCCCTAATGAATATTGCTGAAAATTTTTAAAATAAATATTAGCAAACATATCAAGCAAATTCTACAACATATCAAAAAGATTCTACACTATTATTAGATTGCATTTATACTGAATGGGCTGATTAATATTAGTAAAACTATAAATATAACATCGTATTAATAAGGAAAAAATCATGGGATTATGCCAGTACCTGGGAGAAAAAAGCTTTCAACCAAATACAGCACCAATATATTTCTGCTAAAGGTATAAAAAAGATAAAAAAGACATTTCTTTAATATATGAAATACCTAAAGCCAGAAAAAGAGATAAACCAGAGTTATTTCCAATGAGATCAGGGATAATGTAAAGATGTCAATTGTCACAACTATTATTCGATCCAGTGCTAGAAAAACAAACTATAGAAAAAGACAAGAAAAATGAATTGATGCATAGGCAAATAAGAACCAAAATTATTATTTTTTGAAAATGATATGGTTTTGTACTTAGAAGGACTAAGGGAATCATCTAAATGCTAACCAAAAGAATGTCAGCAAAGTTGCAACATACAAAATTCCCCTAAATCATCATCATTTCTGAATTTTACAATAAAACTCAGCAGAAAGAGATAGAAAAAAATCCATTTGAAATAACTAGACAAACTAATGAGCAGCAACAAGATGGTGAAGTTAAAAAAGCACTCAGTTGAGTTCGCCTAACAATTTTAAAATAACACCTCAAATTAAATTCTGAAGTGACAGATACAAAATGAAGTCAAAGTAAGACATAGTTATAACCTAAAATAACATAGGAGGTTGAAAAAAGATCTGTAACACAAGGGAGAAGACTGAGCTGAAACCCCCTCACCAATTGTGAGACTAGGTGGTGGTGACAGAAGCAGTAGCAGCTTCCAGAATTCTCAATCCAGTGATGGGTAAGGGAAACTTATGATTGGTAAGAAAGAGCTAGCAGAGGATTCCTACACTGGCACTGGATGCAAAATTAGACACTATTTTGCAACTCTATTGCTTATTCTCACCTCTAGGTCACAGTTGAAAGAAAAAGAAGAACATCTTTGGTCAAGAGGGAGTGGGAGCCCTGATGGGCAGTTTCACTTCCAGTTCCAAAGGACCAAGAAACCTGATGAATAGTAATGTTTCTGTTCCTAAGGGAGCAGGGAACTGAAGGAGCAGTACTGATTGCAATCCCAAGAGATTGGGGCTTCCTGAGTAAGGACCAGAGTGTAAACTAGGAGAGCAGTGACAATACTTCTGTCCAGATCATATCATCTTGGAAGCACTGAAAATTTCCAAACTTCAATTTTCCAAATTTCCAATTTTAAAAAGCAGTTTGAAAATGCCTGAAGCATAAGACAAGTTTGAACTTCTACCCTGATGCCAGGAACTAAGCCCAACATTATAATAAAGTTCCAAATAAAAAAAAGTGCAAAAATGGAAAACAGCAAAAAGAAAGAAAAAAAAACTGACCATAAAAGGCTATTATGATGTCAGGGAAGATCAAGACACAAACTCAGAAGAATGCAATGAAGTCAAAACAGTTACAAAGACTCAACAAGAAAGTATATATTGAACACATCCAACAAAAATTCCTGGAAGAGCTAAAATGATTTTCAAAGTCAAATAAGAATCGTAGACAAAAAATTAGCTAAAGACATGAAATCAAAGGAAGAAAAATATGAAAAAACAAACTTCATAAAAGAGGCACAAAAATACTGAAGAAAATAACATCTTAAAAACCAGAATTGGCCAAAGGGAAAAAGAGGTACAAAAAATGACTGATGAAAATCATTCCTTAAAAATTAGAATTGGGCAAGTAGAAGTTAATGACTCTATGAGACGTCAAGAACCAATTAAAAAAACCAAAACAATGAAAAGAAGAAGAAAAATCAAAACATCTCAACAAAAAACCAAATGAGCTGGAGAATAGATTGAAGAGACATAATTTAAGAATTATTAGATTACCTGAAGGCTGTTATCAAAGAAAGAATCTGAATACCATATTTCAAGAAATTATCAAGGAAAACTTTCAGAATATTTGAGGTCCAGATCACAAAATATAAATTAAAAGAATACATCAATCATCTCCCAAAAGAGATCCCCAAATACAAAACTCCCAGGAACATTACAACCAAATTCCAGAGCTTCTAGGTCAAAGAGAAAATATTTGAAGTAGCTAGAAAGAAATCATTTAAATATCTTGGAGCCATAATCAGAATCAGCCAAGATTTAGCAGCCACTATACCATGCCATACCATACCATACCATACCATACCATACCATACCATACCATACCATACC